>JAWNOY010000252.1:3537500-3665000 GCA_035045545.1 Drosophila gaucha
TTTTCAGTTTTACATTTCAATCTTAATTTAGTTTTTGGCACAACGTTTGCCTAGCATTGTAAACGAGATGCAAAGAGGATAAGGATATTCCAGAGAGAGAGAGAGAGAGAGCTGGGAGTCTCTATATAAAGCATATCAATGGGGGTCTCGCTAAAAGCCAAAATTGTTATTTTTGTTGTTTCGGCCTTTTTGGCCAGTTGACTTTTCTGTTGGCTAATGAAGTTTGTCATTGAGCTTTATTTAATTTGCTGCTCTTTGATAAGGGACAGCATTGGAAATTTATTTTGAATTGACATTTTCGATGAGCGATTCACAATAACTCAGATATTGAGCTACTACCAAAATTGTCAGGCTTCGCACAGAGAAAGGGGATAACCATAGCCCGAGAAGTTGGTTGGATTGTGACTTAAAAAAAGAAGCTTAAAGATTACAATATTCAATTAAGATTATAATTACAATTGTATTTAGAACAATTATGAGCAAATATTCAATATTCTTTTTTTTTTATATTCATATTTATTTTTATTTGTTTTTTTTTTAATTTTTTTATTGTATATTTTATTATTTATTTTATATTTATTTTATTCATATTAATTAATTTATTTATATTTTAATTTTTATTTATATGTATATTTTTGTATTTTTATTTTTGTTATTTTATTTTATTTATTTAATATTTATTTTACTCATATTTATTATTTTTATTTATTTATTAAATTTTGTAAAATATCAATATTTATTTATTTTATATTTTTTTATGAATTTTGATTTTTTTAATTATTTTATTTATTTATTCTTAATATTATTTAATATTTTTGATCTCTTTTTTGACATCATAATTATTTTTATTTATTTATTTAATCTTTTACAATATCAATATTTAATTTATTTAATATTTTTT
Organism: Drosophila gaucha; assembly: GCA_035045545.1. Taxonomy (NCBI): domain Eukaryota; kingdom Metazoa; phylum Arthropoda; class Insecta; order Diptera; family Drosophilidae; genus Drosophila; species Drosophila gaucha. The sequence continues at coordinate 3,538,402 of JAWNOY010000252.1, forward strand.
AATGCATTTTTTTAAAGTATTTATTTATTTATTTTAAATATTGTTTTATTTTTTTAATGCATTTTTTGCCATATTAAATATTTTTATTTAATATAATATTTCATTTTTTACAACATACATTGTTTTGATTTTCACTTCTATCAATTCGTTTATCTTATAAATTATAAAAAAAAAGTTTATATTTTTAATATAAAATTGTTAAATTAATCTTTTATAATTTTTATCTATTATCTAATTTTTATTTATTTACAGCCTGTCGTTATATGTACAATGTATATATATATTATTACTTGTAATAGATAATGTGATTAATATTAGAAATTGATCTGTTAAATCATTTTTTTTAAATACATCAAAGAATATTTTCAGAAATTGCTCTTCATCAGTTGATCTTATAGAGGAACATAGGGAACTTTCTTATACTATGATTAGTAATTTCCACAAAATTTCAGTCTTTAACTATGGCTACATTTCTAGCGCCCTGCTCTTCAAAAAAAAACCTTTATATTCCAACTAACGAATTATCCTTTCTCTAACTATATCCTTGCAGATGCGTTCTACTCACACTTTAGACAACACACACACACATATACACTCAGCCACAAGCTGTTCGAAAGGCCATTACTTTAATCGAATTTTGTGAATTTCAGTTAATGAGCTCAACAACAACAGCAAGAATGGAAAAAGAGGAGGAGTAGGAGGAGTAAGAGGAGTAGAAGGATATTGCAACACGCCTTCTGTGCGGGAATTTAATAAACTTCAAAACAGCAATATTGAAGGGGTGTGCGTGTGTGTGTGTGCGAAAATGTCTAACAAACATGCAATTAAGTCGTTAATACTTCATCGATTTAATACGCGCGGACAGCAGCAGCAGAAGGTCCTCCTCGCCGAAGGATTAAAGCATTAGCGCGTGCCAAAGAGTGAGAGAAAGAGAAAGAAATAGAGTAAGAGAGAGAGCGTGGGCAAAACGGAAACGGAAGTGGAAGCAACGATTGCAGACGTTTGATTAGTTTGTTTTCAAATTCAAAGAGAGTGGGAGAGAGAAAGCGAGAGTGAGAGAGAGAGGTAGAGAAATTGTGATATGCAATTACGATATAAAAGTTAAACAAGCAAGCGATACGCAGGACTAACAGAGTCAGGACTTTGAGCATTTGATTAAAAACGCAAACAGCCGAATTGTACATATACATATATACACATATATTCACATATATCCCAGGTATTATTCGTGGGCATAAAAAATTAACAGCGACGAATGTCCAAAAGCAAATACAAACACAATTCAACAGAATGCCTCACCTGCCCACGCACCTGTAATAAAGCACAGCAGACGCGCACACACACACGCACACACACACACACACACTCACATATATGCTGAGCTAACGAGCAACGCACACCCGCATCTCGCTATCTCCCTCTCGCTCTCTCTCGCTTTGCTTTGCTCTGCGTAAAAGGTAAAAACCAATCAAGAGCATCAATAAAAGGCACGTCAATCAGCATGTGGGCGTTTTAGGTGGGGCGTGGCATAGGCTCAGCCAACCCCCCAACCCCAAGCCCCAACCCCTGCTGTGCAGCCAGCACGTAAAAATCATATTTCCGTGCTGGGCTTTTGTCTAGGCCTTGGCCCCTACCTCAAAGTCTTCGACTGCTCTCCCACTCTCTCCCCCACTCTCTCTCTCTCTCTCTCCTCTTCCTCTTCCATTTGCAACGCGGTTTTTAGTTCAGTCAAGCTGTCATATCGACGCTTTTGCATGCCAAGGATTTTGCTGCTAGGATATTATGGAGCTGAGGAGGGGAAAGGCAGGCGACGCGTAGAGGTCCTGTCTGTCAGGTCTGCTCCTCTGAGCGAGTCTGTCTGATGGCCACATATCATGATTTTTCAATAAATTCGACGACCAAAACCGGCGGCCACTTTGCTCATTGAATTTTGACGAGTGACAAAGCGAGTGTGTGTGTGTGTGGGTGTGTGTGTGTGGGTGCCATGCAGTAGCTAGCAGTGCCAAAGGATGATCTGTTGCTAGAGATGTAGACCTCGAACAGAGGCAACTACTCTCTACAGAGCTCTCAAATTTAATCAAAATTTTTTAAAGTAAAAACTTTTCAGTAAAAACAAGTAAGAAAGCTCTAGTCGGGTCTGCCCGACTACGAGATCCCCTGAACCAAGTCCGAGGCAGTGTTTTAAACAATCTAGCTTATATCTTTTACCGGTACATATTACCCTCTGCGTGCACCCACACACGCACACATATACATACACAAGCACGCGCGCCGCTTACTGCGTAGATGATTTAGCGGCTACGCTTGGGCTGCATTCTATGCAGCATTATGAGAAATTCATTGTTAAATAACTTCGGTTCTAGATCTACTTTCTTAATGAAATTTTCAGGACATAATATTGACATCTAGAGGTGTATATATACGAAATCCCAACTCCCTAGTATTTGAAATACGTTTTTTCCACTTATGGGGCTAATGGGGAGAGGTATCCAAAATTTAATAAGTTTATTATCTGTATTTACATCACAGCAACCTACATAGTCAATTTGGCGTCTCTAGGTATTATGGTCTAAAAGTTATAGCTTAAAAACAAAGTCAAAATATCGATTGTTATCGATAATAAGGAAATAGGATGAGTTATCGAAAAAAAAAATAAACTTGTACTGCGTATGGTATACAAGAATATATATCTAAAATCTCAAATCTCTAGCTTTTGTGGTTTACGAGATCACTGCGTTCATACGGACGGACAGACGGACAGACGGACAGACGGACAGACGGACAGACGGACGGACGGACAGACGGACAGACGGACATGGCTAGATCGACTCAGCTCGTCGTCCTGATCAAGAATATATATACTTTATGGGGTCTGCCACGCCTCCTTCTGCCTGTTACATACATTGTCACAAAACCATTATACCCTGAATTCCCATTTTCAATGGGTTCAGGGTATAAAAATTATAATAAGATGAAGTTTTTTAGTTGGAATTGCGAAGAACGAAGTAGAAGAGGAAGGTAATTGAAATATGAAATATTCTACATACAGCAGTGTGCACAAAAATAGCAGTGCAGTAGATGATAACAGAGATCTCAATATTTTTTGCAGATTTCTTCATATAGATTCAATTCTTGGACTTTGTGGTAAAATGGAATATAAACATTAGAAAAACGTAAAAGTCCCGTTAGGTTTGCTTCGCTTTGGCCCGTTTTTTCATACTTTTGTGCTTATGCACACGAATTTTGAGGTTCAGAAAAATAGCAGTAGTATAAAATATTTTCTTCAATTTTTCTAACAATTTTAGTCAAGTAAATTATGATGTTTAAATCTTTTTTAAACCTGCAAAAAGAATCCAAATTAAATATTTCAATTAAACATATGAAATATTACAGCAATAATACGCTACTCTAATTTTTTTCATTTACGCAATCAGCTCACATGATATTTAAGCTTAATTTTGTATACAAAGCAGCCACGCCCCCGCAATCTACGCCCACTCTTTAAAGCTTAACAAAAACAAAAGACGGTCGTTAATCAGTCGCCGGCTGCGAAAAGTAATATTTCAGCGAAGCGTATCAAAGACTGCAGTCACATGCCCAGGCCTGCCACGCCCCCACACCCAGCGCCCATCGTCCAACGCCCACTCCTTGGAAGCGGCACGCATTGCTGCATTAATGCGTATGGAAAACAATTTTTTTTCCGCTATAGAAAAAGTTATGAATTTTTGTTTTCAGGGGTTGCAATGCACGAGTGTGCGTGTGCATGCGTGTGCGTGTGTATTACGAAGAAGAAGAAGCAGTCGAAAAATACGCGCTTTCGCGTTTTTCAATGCAGATCCTTTACGGTAAGCCACATTTTGCGTGTCTCAGTTGACGCAAAAAAAAAAAGAATGGAAAAACAAATATGATGAAATTTCATACAACAACAAGAAAGGCTTTTTTGGGTAAAAGGGTTAAACGCATGGGCGTAGGCTAATGCCACACGCACACAGCGGAAGGGGGGTTAGCAGGAGGCTCTACTATATACACAAATTCCACTCGAAATTCTCATTTGCCCAATTTTTTTTGTGTTTAATCAGAAAAAAAGAATTGCAAAAAAAAAAATGAATCAAAACCAAACTCCAATTTTATTAATGAAAAGTCAAGTGATTTGCTTAAAAGTGGGCGCGGCACACACGCACAACTCGTTAGGGGTTGTCACACAATAGAGAAGAGAGAAACATAGAGGGGGCCGTAGAGTGTGGAGAGTGGATCGACCTAGACAAAGGCTTTAAATATTGCGTGAAATTTATGAATATGCAAAATTAAATTACAAAACTTTGGGTATGCGAATTGGAAACTTAGAAAATGGAGCGAGGGGAGGAGGGAGAGAGTGAGGAAGGTACAGAGAGAAAGAGGGAGCAATCGGGGGAATCAAGTATAGATTCATATATACATAGATATAGATATAGAGGTAAAGCAAAAAATATATGTATGTAGATAGAGATAGACAGAGGAAAACAAAGGGTGAAAGAGAGGCAGAGAGAACACGAAGAAGATATAGATCATTATATAGATCAATATAGATATATCGACATATAGATCTTGAAGTATGCCTAGAGATACATTTTGAGATAGACAGAGAGAGAGAGAAAGAAAGAGACAGAGAGAGAGAGAGAGAGAGAGAGATAGAGAGAGAAAAAGAAAGAGAGAGGGAGAGAGAGTGAAAGAGAAACAGATAGAGCGAGAGAGAGAGAAATAAAAAGAGAGAGAGATAGAGAGAGAGAGAAAGACATAGAAAAATGAAGAGAGAGAGAGAGAGAGAGAGAGAGAGAGAGAGAGAGAAAAAGACATAGAAAAATGGAATGAGAGAGGTAGAGATATAGAGCAAGAGAGGAAGAGATATAGAGAAAGAGAGGAAGAGATAGAGAAAGAGGGACAGCCAGATAGAAAAAGAGAGAGAGAAAAAGAAGGAGAGAGAGAGAAAGAGAGACTGAGAAGGCAGAGAGAGGATTGGAGGAAAAAAAGAGAGTGAGAGAAAGTCGGGAGAGAGATAAAGAATACAAAAAAAAATTGGAGCGGATATGGCACAGCGAGAGAGATAGGGAGACACTATAGGGGAAGATAGAGCGAGAAAGAGGGAGAGAGAGAAACGAAACAGAGAACATAGATGTAACAAGTAGGAAAATCTGGATTATAAAAGAATTTATTCTACAATCATAAAAGCTGAGAACTAAATAAATTTCAATAGCGAAGACTTTGCTTTTATAGTTTTAAATATATTCCAGATATGCAAAAGTAAAGATTTGGAAAAACTTTTTTATATAAAAAGCAACTCGAAATATATTTAAGAAATACTTATCTGTCTTCTTCTCAATTGTTGCTTTACATGAGCTTTTCTTCAAAGTCATTCATATTATATTCAAGTACTATATTTGTTTATATCCCAAAATTAGTTTTACTCACTTTAAGCAACTTTTTCAAGAATTGTTTACAAAAAACTTAGATCAAATTATTCGCTTAAATATTGTTTCATTTAAACATTTTCAAGCTGCTTTAGCATCTTTTATCGATTGCGGACTCTCTTTTGCTCAATCTCTACCTCAATCCTCACATAAAATATATATCCTCATATACAAATATATATATTTATATATTTTTATAACAGTTATTTCTACTTTAATCTTATGGCTCAATCTCTGACTCGATTTTTAGCTCATTTGCTAGCCTGGCCAAATAAACCAACAATTGCCTGACACATTTTCAATTGGGGAGCTATAGAGCACCCCCCACTAACCCTTATCACAATGCAAACACACACACACAGACACATACACACACGTACTCAATTCAGCAGTCACGTTTGCACAATTTTTGGGTGCCCAAAACTTTTTTTTTTTTGGGGCTGCAGCCAAAAATTGTTGGACAACAGTTGCCGCCGCCTGTGCTCAATTGCCCAGCAGCAACAACAGCAACAAGGACATTAAGGACAATGCGAAATTTCGGCTTGCCGAAAGCAAGCTTTTAATAACAACAAATTTTATAGCCGCTGACGTCATAGCAAAAGGTTCTGGAAGGCATGTATATGCAGACAAATATATATATATATATGTGCAGTACAGTAAAGACTGCCTACATACACATACACATATATATATACATATATACATATATATATATATATATATATATATATTTTCTTTGGCAATTGCGTTTTTTTTTTCTTCTTCTTTAATGACAAATTTTTGTTTTAGGCGCTTGCATTTGCGCTCCAGCTGGCCATCTCGCTCGCACTGCCACACACTCGCTATCTCTTTCTCGCTGCTCATTCAGTGCACGTTTGCTGGGCCTAGCTGTAAATTATTGTGTATACGCCTCAGTGCGCCAAAAAAAAAAGAAGTATGCGTGCGGCATGAGTAATTAGCACGCACACATACACACACACACACACACACACTCTCCGTCTCTCTCTCTCTTTAGTATATTTGCTATACTAAATAATTGCCTAATTGCATTAGCCCTCAAAATTATGCTGCACTTGTGCACTTCAAAGCCCGCGCTACTCTACACTTTCACTCTCCACAAAGAGTGGAGAGTGGGAGAGAGTGTGAGAGAGTGGGAGAGCGTGTGGGCTCTGTCAATATTTGGCAAAAACTGGGTGACAATTCGCTGCACAAAGTGCGTGCGTCTGCAACCCCCAAAAGCCAAATAAAAGAAGTTTATGCGCCCCCAACCCCTGCGCTGGCTCAGCCACCCTTAAGCACAAAAGAAAATTGATTTTTCCGCTGCTGCAGTCTGCGTTTTATGTGCGTTGCGAGGCCTTTTTTCCCAAACTTCCTTTTGTACATGGGCATAAATTATGTGGCTCCTCTTTCTATATACATATAAACTTATATGTATATATATATATATATATGTATGTGTGTGTGTGTGTGTGCGTGTCCAGTGAGACTTTCGTTTGTATTGTTTTGACACTTTTGCTTGGCAGTTGATTTGCAGCCAGGACAGGTCCAAGGCAGCTTCAGTCCGGGAATGGCCAAGTGGACTGTAAACTAGTTCCAAGAGCGTGAAAATGGCCTGAGACTTGGAGGAGGGAGTCGAATGGAGTCGAACTTTGGGCAGTTTATAGATGTAGTCTGTGTAAAGTGAGTATAAGCTTTTATTTGAAATGACAGAAAAACTAGATATACCCTGTAATATACCGAATTTATTTGTGGAAACTTATAGTTAGAAAAGGCTAAAAAACATTTTTTGAAGCTGAAAGAGAAATTGAGTTACAGTCAAACCCTTTAATTGACTCTCAAATCTAAGCGTTAAAGTTAAAAGTGTTTTTCGAGGTTTGAGAAATATTGAATAAATTAAAATTAGTTTTAGCTTAGGTACTCTATATTATATAAGTAACTTGATATTGTATTAAACATGCGCTATAGAGTTAAGTACAAAAACTGCAATAAAACTTTATCAAAAACAAAAAAAAACAAAAAAAAAATTTGATATTGTTTTATAATCAGTACATCCATTTTAGCCTTTTTCCGAACAGAGCTGTCCTTTTTTTTAGTCTTGCTGCAAAAACACCCATTGTCCGTAAATCTGTTTTTTTTTTAAAGATAAATGTAGTTGAATTGGCCTTATAATCATCGCACCTCCACTTAAAATGTATAAGAACTGTGATAGTAGGTTATCGATTTATGGTATATCGAGCTTTAGCGACATGTGGCCAGCTGACTTAAAAACAAGTGGGCACAAATCAAGTTTACATGGAATCAAGTTTTACAGACTACGAAACTAATGCTAATGCGTTGAAATCACTTTGATTCTATGTATATATATCCCTGTATATATTAAAAGTTTAGTTTTTAAACTTAAAAAATTGTTGTCCTGTTTTCTGTCTTTGTTTAAAAAATGTTTCTCCTTTTTCCCCATTTTTTTTTTGCCGTTTCTTCTTATTTGTATTGATTTTTATAATGCAAACCACATAATCTTTATTTTATATTGCTTAAAATTTGAAGTTTTAGCTGCTTATGAACCTAGCTTTACCGAAATACTCAAGTTTCTAGTCGATTTCATGAACTTTACTTTCAAGTTTAATAAAGTTTAGTTTTTTCTATGTCCATTAAAATTTGGGTCTAATGTTTTTGCCTAAATGTATGTAAAGGCGTGGCTGTTTGCATTCAGTATATATTTTCATATATTTTTTAGAAGCAGAGGCGATCTAGTCCGTCTATCTATCGGTCCGCCTATCCGACTTTATGAAAACGCAAATCTCGTAAGCTACCACAGCTTAGCCTTAAAATGTTATATATACCTATATATATTTACGTTTTTAATACGTTTATCAATTTTTATTTTGATATATCATTTAAATTGTATATAATATCATTAAAAATTGCTTTAAAGATTTAGTTTTTCTGTCATAACTCGAAGTCTTTAAGAGCTACAGACGCTAAATTTAATTCCTAATCATAAAATATGCACAGATTTTAAGTAATTCCATTTTTTTGGGTAGCTCAACTACAAGTTAAAACTTTTTTTTAATAATAGGATCTTGTATTTTGGTATAAACTGACAAACTGATGTCACATTTATCACGTTTATAATATTTTATTTTGATAATCTCATTTCATTTGCTTAATATCTATAAAAATCTCTCTTTACGTTTCGTTTTGTCAGCATAACTCAAAGATTTTAAGAACTAAAAACACCAAATTTGGTTTCTATTTTATGATAGAGCTTGCACAGATTTGATGGTATCTCAATACGTGTCTCTAAAAATAAGAAAAAACTCATTTTGAATAGAAGTGTCTTGGGTTTTGGAACAAAACACACAAATTGATGTCAGATTTATGAACTGATAATTAGAAGAAAAAAACATACAATAAATAGAATTAAAAATAAGTTTTAAAAAACACTTTCAACCAAGGCAGGGGCTGAATTCCCCTCTATAAAACTAAATAACAATTGCAATCCAGTTGTTACTTTCGAAACCCCTGTAGAGCTGAATAACACCTCTTTGGACAGCAGTCAGGCAGGCTTCATATGGAAGAAACCGGTTGAAGGATTTCGTGTACAAAAAAAAGGATGTGGAAAGTGCAATTAGTTGGCCATGTAAAAGGCAATGGGAGAGGCAGCGGCACACGCCTGTCGCATCAGCAGATTTTTTTTTTTCATTTTTGACAGCTTAACATGACAGAAGAAGAAGAAGAAGGTAGTTTCAACCCTTGCCACATGCACATTTGCAACAAAGATGCGCGCTTAATTAACTGAAAGGAGAAAAAAACGTTGTTGCAAGCGCAGCATTGTTGCACTTGAGGGGTTGTTGCAGCTGCAACAAAAACGAGGATTAGACATATAGAACATGCGACATGCAACCCCTAGCCGAGCCACTCGACCCTTGGCCTGCCGGAGGAGGAGAGGGTTGCAACTGGCTTCATTATCAGCAACGTGCAACGCATTTGCAGCACGTGCCCGAAGCGAGGGGCGGGGTGGGTGTGGAAAAACAGGATAAACTCGTAGCGGGGCGACGGCGGCAGCCGCGAGATTTTCCACCAAAAGGTGGTTGGCAACATTTCACACACGAATTTTCTTCAAAAGAAATTGCATTTTGTTTTTCCTGTTGTTGTTGCTGTTGTGGTTGCATGTCAAAGCGTGCACCACTGTGTGCATTCGGCTTGTTGAACAATCGGTGGTTGGGTGGTTGCCATGGGTGGCTAACATGTTGTTAAAGAGGGCGAAGGACTTAACAAACTCAAAGTAACTTTTTTTTTCGTTTCCTGAAGTTGGAAGTTGGGCATATGCTTTATGTGTTCACAATGATGCTGCACAGTGTGAGGGATGTTAATCGTACAAAATCGATAAAGAGCTGAAGCAAAACTTACACGATTGTCCTTATCCTAATTGTGAGGCAAATAATTAATTACCTGCAATGAAAGAAACGAGAAAAAATTAGTAAAGTTTATTTATAAACGTAAAATGTAAAAATATACAAAAAATTAATCACATAATCGCATTATCGCCCACTGTCGCAGATACGAAGCAAACTGCAGCCGACCAATAACCATGTAATGCTAATTAAAGCCAAAACCAATAAGAAAATGGGCTTAACGAACAAGCTTCGTGCATTGCATTGCTGCCACGATCCATATGTACACACTTGCAAAACAAGCCAATAAGAATTCATTGCAGATACGAGCACATTACAGCCGACCAATGCGCATGTAATGTGCCAATCAATGCTTAAAGTTAAAACAATAACTATTTAACGAACAGTCAAGATCTATGTGCGCAGCCATCCAATAAGAATGCACTGCAGATACGAAGCGAATTGCAGCCGACCAATCGGCATGTAATGCCAATTAAAGCCAATGCCAATAACAACAACTATTTAACGAACAGCCTTCGTGCATTGAATAAATGCAAAAAGAAAAAAAACAACAACAAGCAGCACAGCAACAGAGCCGACGAATTAAAATGCACAGCGATGCACGAACTTGAAACGACGAAGCAAAAAGCGCATGCGAATAAATTGCAGCGACTAAAACAACAACACAGTTAGCCGAAGTGCCAGCCGAACACGCGCTACTAAACGATCGTTCAAGCAGTGCTCACTCTCTGTCTCTGTCTCGCGCTCTTACTCAGTAGCTTGCAAAAAACTGCACTCACACAAACGCATGCAGCTAGTATGTTAGTGTTGTGTGCACCTCTGATTGGACTCATTGAAATGCGCAAAAATGGCGTTTAGCTAATTGGCATGCGAGACAGATAATTCACTTCTGATAAAGTTGTGCGTTAGACACAAACCAGACGAAACAAAAACAAAGCTATCCAATGAAAAAATTTTGATTTAAATTGTAAATGAAACACATTTTTGATGGCACACAATAGAGTTGAGATAAAGAAATGTCGCAAATTCGTTTATGAACAGTTTAGATACCGCCCCACACAGTGGAAAATATTTTAGCACCTGTTTGTCAGTTTGATATTATGATTGACTGAATGACTATCGGTCAATATTTTGCGATTATTGCATAACGGAATAACAGAAAACAAACGTCAGAGTCAATAACAAAAAAAATAATAACAAATTAATACAACATTATTACGTATTTGCATGCGACTCTGTGTGAGTGTGCTATCTGCGCACGTATCTGTTTTTTATAGCCATTATACATATATTTATATACCTCTAGGTTCTTTTTTTTGCGTCTTTTTTTATGAGCACTCGCGTGATTTCCGCAAAATTTAACCTACATTTCGTATTTTGGCAAAAGCGAAGAATAGAGAACAACAAAATGACGAATATAAAGTGCAGGCCGCGATCTCTCTCTCTCTTTCTCTCTTGCTATCGCATTAAAGCTTTTTTTTGCGTAGGTTCCATTTTTAAGTTTTTAAATAGTATAGTAGTTCCAAGTTCGTTTTTGGGGCGAACTTTCTATGGCAAATGCAGGCGTCGGCGTCGGCGCTGACTCAGTTGCTGTATATGTACAGTATGTACATATGTACATATGTATGTGAGTTGCTTTGTGTGTGCCATGCGCAGCTGAATTAATACACTTGTACCAGACTGACACACACACACTCGCGCACACAGTCGAACAAAGCAAGTTTGAGTTCTCCGCGAATATGAAAAGCAAAGCAAATAACCGTCCAAATATATATATGTACATATGTACATACATATCGACTGCTGCACATACATACATATGTATGCATACATACATATCTTCGCTCCATACGCACACAATCGGCATATCTTGTTTGTTCTAAGCTACCAACACAAGCGCACGGCGAAACAAGGTCAAATGCAGTTATTTGCTCAGTCGGCGACAGCGACGTCGACGACGACTTCAAATTCGCCAAAAAAAAAAACGAGAAGCATAACAAAAGCAAACAAATGCTTGCTCGACTGGATAATGCCCTGTGATCGGTTGCTAACATACAACAGATACAATATTGTTAACTACGTTTATTATTATTTTACTTTTATTTAATTTTATTTATTTAATTATTTTAATTTATTTAATAAGCTTAAGTTTGTCAATGATGCGGATCGATGCCCATAAGCATTTTGCTTACTGGCAACTTATAATGCCTTATCGAACTGCTGTTTATAGGGTAACTGACGAAAACGGTTTACTGGCAGTTGTTGTCGCCCGGTCGCTGCATATTTGCGAGTGTGTGTATGTGTGTGTTTAGTTACTGTTTGATTTATCTTTTCCGTTGTTGTTGTTGTTGGTGCTGCTTCGCTGCTGCTGTTGTGCAGTCTTTGCGCTTGCGTCGCAAGTTTTCGCTGCGTTTACTTTTGCCATTATTATTATTATCGGCTTTTGCCTTTTTCAAGGATATTCGGCGCCGCGATGCTGTTGTTTTTTTTTCTTTCTCTCTCGCTCTTTGCAATTTGTATGCTGCGCGAGTGAGAACAGCTACAACAACAACAGCAAAGAGATGCGCGTGTTAGTTAGTCAAAGGAATTCCAGGAATTGATCGCGCAAGCGAGAGGTGAGAACTAAAACTTCAAGATCTTTCCATGAGTGGATCTCTATGTGTGTGTGTGTGTTGAAGTGTTTGTTGTGAATGCGAAATTGAATGAATTGAATAAATGCGCGTTTTGCACATTGGCATCAATTAAGCAATTAATGCATGTGAAATATGCAAAAAAAAATGGAATTTTGGACTTGGCGGATTGACCTTCACATAAGAGAGTTATAGCAATATAGATTTTAATATGCGTAGCTTTTGAAATATTATGTGGTAGGCCTACGGAGCAAAGACTTAAGATAGTTTTTGAATACATGCATAGATAGTTAGAGGATAAGTAAGCAATATAATATTGAGAACTTTATGTGCGAAACTATTCTTTGAGTTTAGGGATAGCAGAGAATAGACAGTAATATTTTGGTCTACTTGGGATGCTTTATTTTTACTGATTTTGATTGATTTTTACTGATTTTTTAGGGATATTGCGAGATATGCAAATACATATATTTGTATACATGAATGTAAGGCAAAAGAATTAATGAATTTATGGATTATTAAAATAGAGTGAGATAAAAGACCAAAATAGTTTTGGAAGTCAAGAAAATATTCTACATTATGGAAATGTCAAGGGTATTTTAGAACATGACATTAATATAAAAATTATGTCATATACCAAAATAAGTATATTTTAAAAGCAGTTATTTTTATAACTATGCATGAATGTAGAATAGTTTAAACCATATAGAGGTCACTTATAGCAAAGTATGATATTAGCTATAAGCTCTAAGCTCTAGACTATGTTATATAATATAGTAATATTTAGAAAATATAAAGTACCAGCATCTACGAACCAACACATACCTAATTGAATTTGATTTTGTGAAATAAATATTCGCTTTTTACATAAACACTTTAATTTTGGATGTCGTTCTGAAGGATCAAAAGTTAGCGCTCGAAACTTGGAAATTGCCGTCGTGCCAATACTTTTTTAGCCCACTGTACATACATACATACATACATACATATGTACATATAACACTGATTCTCACTTAAATGCACTTATTCACTAAACTTCCCGGAATTTGCGTAAGTACGCATATATAGATATATGTACATTATATGTACATGTGTATGTACACATATTAGATTGATTGATTTGCGATAATAAAATATATATTTATACACCGCTTATCAAAAAATGCATAATTAACTAAGTTTCAACAACAACTGAGGATCGATTGCACATATAGTAGTAGTAACTACTATTTATACTATATTATATACTTATGTACATATGTATGTGTGTACATACACATATGTAGGTATATGTAGGGAACCTCTATTTACGCGCACAGAACCCGGACTCGAACTGAATCGCGCTGACAAATAAAAAAATATTTACTTTTTGTTTGGCGCATTTGTTGCGCACGCTCTCCCTCTGCCTCTACCTCGCTCACTCGTTCGCTTGCTCTTCGTTGCACAACAGCTAGCCCTCTCGTTTGCACTTACTCTTTGACTATGCGAATGTGTGTGTGTGCTTTTTCGCTGAGATCTGCGACTGGTACAGAGCACAACAACAACAACAACAACTGTTAGCAGCGCATTTTGCTGTTATTCGTCATTGCTGACCTTGGTTGCAATCTTGTGTATTCTCTATACATATACACATGCACACATATATCCATACAATATATATAAGGATATACATACATATATGTTTTTTTCATTTCAAGTTTTTTTTTGGTTAATTTTTAAAAATTTATTATTTGCATTTTAGATATGCGCAGAGTCAAAAAGCAGCGGAAGCGTCTCAATTGCAGTTGAAAGTGAGAGAGAAACAGAGAGAGAGAGAGAGCCAGAGAAAGCGGGAGCAACAGTCTAAAAGTATTAAGCATACGCCGCATTAGCCAAAGACATTTTGATGAAATTTATAAGAAAAGTACAGTATAGCTGGGCTACCATGGAATTGAATTAAAATTTTTAAAAGTATTTTTTTATTAAGTAATATTAACTTAAATTTAATTAAAAAATAAATAAATTATTTAAAATGTAAAAATTTACTATTAATAAGTAAAAAAAATAATAACAAAATGATATGATATACATGATATAAAGACTTGAAAGAGTGTTGTGAATATCTATCAAAAATAAAAAATAAAAATAAACAAAAAATTAATAATTAATTTAAATTTAAAAAGAATAAAAATAGTATAATGTTTAAAAATAATTTTAAAAATGTTGAAAGACTTAAAAAAGTGTTGTGAATATGTATGAAATAATAAAAATATAAATAAATAAAAAATAATTAAAATTAAAAAAAATATATTGTTTAAAAATTATTTTTAAAAAATTGTTTGAAAGAGTTAAAAAAGTGTTGTGAATATGTATCAAATATTAAAAATAAAATTTAAAAACAAAAATAATAATTATTTAAATTCAAACAAAAATATATATGTTAAAAAAATTTTGAAAGACTAAAAAATTTTGTGAATATGTATAAGATATTAAAAATATTAATAAATAGAACAAGTTAAAAAAAAGAATTATAAAATATTTAATAAAATAAAATTTTAAAAAATATTTTGAAAAAATTTTATAATTAACAATTTTATTAATTCTTTTTTTAATTTTTCTTGTTTTGAAATTTTAACAAAAAAATAAAAAAGTCAAGCATACGCCGCGTTATACGCAGAATTGTTTTAAAAAACATTTAAGTAAACTCATAATTGCATTTTTATTAAAAATCATTAAATATAGCGACAACAAAAATGTGGTACAAAATTGTTGCCGACAACTTTAGACAGCCACGCGCAGCAAATTTCATATATTTATAAATTTTTTTTATATAGTATATTTTTGTCTGTTAGTTATATTAACTGAGAGCCCACCCTCTCGCAGCTGTTGGGGCGGGCACTGCAAAAGTATCTCTCAGATACGCGCCGTTAGATAGCTACGCAAAGCAGAAAGGAAAAGAGAATATGAGGATAGGAGAAGCAAAGCGCAGACACATTGCACACAAGTGTCCCAGTTCCACGAATCTTTCATTCTACGCTGCTTCCGCAGCAACAAACACGCAGAAAAATACGCGCAAAAGCGAGTAAATAATAACGCTAATACATAATAACAACAACAACAACAACAGTAACAGACAGTTGCGAAATTTGAGCGACGGCATCTACACACGCACACACACACACACACACACACAGTTATAGATAGATACAATGGCGTCTGATAGACAGCTGTAGATATATTTTTGCACATAGCAGCAAAAAACAGGCTGCTCAGCATGCCCTAGGCAAGCAGATACCCTGTACTCTGTACACTCTATACCCTGTATTATTGTTACTAATTTTGTATTTTGTAACAAATATTCACTTAAGCTTGCCTCCGTCAGCTTCTTCTCACTTAGCTCCTTACCATGGGAATTTGGTTCTTTGATAACTCGGAATTTCAGAAACCGATCTTTATGAAATTTTTACGATACAACTATGCTACAGAAATCTCTGTAAAAACAAAAAATTAAAGCACTGGCTTTCAAAATAAGAATTTTGTATCAGTTTTTGATAGATCTGTAAGAGATATACAAAAACTAATATATCCAAACTCTGCGTAAATGTTACGACAATCTACATTCCTAATTTCATAAGTCTAGCTTTTAAAAATTTTGAGATATTCGTTGAAATAGATGGACTGAGGGATACGTAGACATATACAGATGAACATATAAGGATAGGACAAAATCAAATCCCCCGTTGATATCAATCAAGAATATTAATATATAATATGTGTACTGTAAAGCATTAGAGATGCTTTCTTCTAACTCCCACATATATTTACAAAACCTAATATACCCCGTTCACATACTGGGTATCTAAAAATACCATTTTTTCCACGCTCCATTTTTTATTTGCACTCTGCTGCGTTGGCGACGTGCAATTTTATATATGTATGTATATGTACGTAAATATTCATATATGTGTGCATATTTGTTTTATTTTATTTACTTTTTGTTTCATTTAATTTATGAACTTTTGCATTTCGCACTTTGTTGTTGTTTATTTTGTTCAATTTATTTGCACTGTTATGTCATTTTATATAATTTTTTATTTAGTCTCCCTCTTCCTCCCTCTGTCTGTCTCTCTCTGGGTTGTTCTTCCATTCTATTGTGCGGAAGCTTGCTTTTTTTTTGTTTTTAAATACCCTGTAGCTCGTAAATATGTCAGAACCTAACCGATTTTTATGTGGGTTATCTTCTTCTTTTAGTGTTTGGTGTGTCATCTACATTGATTTTATAGTTTATTCTTTTCAAGATAATAAGAATCTTGAGTCATTTTATGATGCTTAAAATCTTAAAAGTTCTTGAAATATAAATCTTGATTTTTTTAATATGAACATATAAAAATTCGTAAATGATTTCAGAATAATATTATTATTATATTATATTATTATTATATTATTTTATCAATCATAATATATTTTAATAGTTTAAGTTTTGAAATATGTAAAATTCAAAGCTTTTCCAAGTTTTGTTTTGTGGTATAAGATCCTAAAATTTGTTGGATTTTCCTGCTAGCTAAGGATTTGCAGTATATATGTATGTCTTGCATATCATTCCAAGAGTTCTAATAAAAACAGCTTAACCTCATTTAATTATCAAAAAATTATAATCAAAACTATTTTACAATATCTTTTTGAATTTTTAGTAAGTTTTCAGCAATTTTTAGAAACTTTTAATATTTTTCTTTTACTCAATTCTGTTGTTCCTAAATTATATCTTTATTTTTTTTATCATCTTAACTAAATCGAAAGACTTGTTTCTGTCAAATTATAGTTTCTTTTTTTTAGAATTTTTTAATTATCAAATTTTTTTTATATTTTTTTAAACATTTATTTTTTAAATATTTTTTTTTAATTTTAATATTTTATTATTATTGTATTGATATATGCAAATATATTTTTCACTAGAATCTCTCTTTTTTAATTAATAGCTGATCTGACTTTGAATTCTTGTTTCTTTTAAAATGCATTCTACTTTATTAAGTATTTCTGACTATATATAATTTTGTATGTATTTTATTTTGTATTTTTATATTTTCCTTTGCTTTATTTTAAAGTGATTATCTCATTAAAAAGCATTTTGTATGCATTTTAATTTTTGCGCAGTTGAAATAACAACTAAAAATATATTGCGAATACGAAAGCAACTCAAACAGTTCGTAGACTTGTAGTTGGACGGACTGACAGATTGACAAGCTGACAGACTGTTGTTCCCAAAACCAAAAAAGAAGAAAGAAAGTAAAACACATTTTCGTGTTTCTTTTTATACCCTGCACATAGTACAAATGGTCGAAGCGGGTATATCAACTGACAGAAAATGTTTTCAGTGGGTAGAAGAAGATATCTTTTAAAGAGAAATGACTTTAAAGGTAACAGATGACGATGAATCTATATAGTAGATATACATGCTGTTTTATATACCATACTATATATATATATACATATATGTATATATATATATTTTAATGAAGAGTCCACTTTCGTTGCATTTGTCTAGAATCATCGATAAAAAACAAAATGGAATGCAAAACTAATGTGATTTTTTTTCGCTATTTACTTGTTGGCATTCTTTAACACTTCTTTAATTTCAAAGTCAGACTTTGTCAAAAAAATATCTTTTTCTGATGTGTAAAAAAGCGCTGCTATTTTTTTTAACACAACTGTAGAATATATAAATATTCTTCTTCTTTCTGTAGAATAACAGCCTGTCAGCTAATACAATATTAATATAATTTATATTTTTCACCATTTCTATAAAATCAAATCACATGTTTTTTCTTGTAGCCCCTGTAGAACAGTGGGGTAGGAACTAGGGTTCGAACCCTACTGAGTTCTTAAATAAAACAATCAATTAACAATGTCCTATATAACAGTTGCAAATAAAGAGAAAAATAAAAAAAAATTATTTTTTTTTTTAAGTTTTTTCTTTTTAACAATTGAGGGTATCTGCTAGTCGTTTACTTTCTACTTTCAGTGGTTATTTTCTACCTTCAAAATGAATACAAGTTGTTGTTGCTGCTGCAGTTTTTGTTGTGTGTCTGGCGCAATTTCAAAGTCACAATTGCGATGACATTCAGCACAAAGCTTAGAGCGAGACAGACATGGAGAGAGAGAGAGAGAGCGAGGGAGAGTGAGGTAGGGGGTGTAGTGTGTTGTACACATGAAAAAAATCAAATTAATTGCAAAATGCGGGTTCCTTTTTGTTGCTGTACTCAAAAACCCATTGAAAATGGGTGAACAGGGTATGATGGTTTTGTTTAAGTGTATGTAACAGGCGAAAGAAGGCGTGGCCTAACTTGATGAGTAGTAAAAGGAGAATCCATGTAGAGTTGTCCGTCTGTCTGTCTGTCCACAAGTTTTGGTTACTAAATTGCATTACAAATTTTGAGCACTGTAAGCCTATGGCTTATTATGTTTATAAGCAATTATAAGTCTTCTATGTGTACTTATATACATATGTATGTACCTATAAATATTTATTTAAATATAAATATATTGTATATACATATTTAAATAAAAACCCCTTTTTATTAATGCGCCTCTTCATCAACGCCAACAACAACAGTCGTAACAGATTGCCGTTAAATGTCTTACCAACAACAACAACAACAACAACAACAGCAAAAGCAGACAAAGCGCCGTCAACGCCGACGTCAACGTCGGCGTCGCTGCTCCCACAAAACGTCGACTTCGATGTCTTCATTTCAAGTTCAAGTTCAAGATAAATTTGTATTTTATTTTATTTCAGCTGCCTTTTTTTTTTTTGCTTTTCTTTTACGCTGCTTTTTACATGCCACACACACACAAAAGTAACAGTGTATGTGTGTGTGTGTGTCTCTCGCTTTATATGCATAAATATTTTCATTCAAAAAGTCAGCGCGTCGAGCGTTGAATGAAGTGGAGTTTTTTTTCTCTTTTTTTTGCCCTTTTTAAATGCTTTTCATTTCAGTCAACGCTTTTCCACATGACGAAATGAAGGCAAGCAAAAGATAATTTAACGGATTTGTTTCTTTTTTGTCGAGTCTTAACTGTGTTAAAAAGGTGTTGAGCTATCTCTGGGGCAGGTGAGGGAGTGAGGTTTGGTTGCTTTGAATGGAAGTTAATTTTTATTGATAAATAATTTTTTTATGATTTTCATTTGGGGTTTAAGTGAATAGGCTTTTGGCATTTATTGTTTTTTTATGGATTTTTTAGATAGTATTTACAATAATACTTATTTAATATGATTCTATGTAGAAATGGGCATCGGGACCGAGATTTTCGGAAGCCAAAATTGTCCCGAAAGGATTTTCGGGCTGGTTGGGATTCTAAAAAAGTCCAGGACGGTTGGTTGATTCCTACATCAAGTTGGCATGGTAAGAGATTCTATTGATATGCTTATGAGCAGAGGCGGGACAGCTATTTATGGAATGCCGCCGTCTCCGAGCATATCTCTAGAATCTCTTACCATGATCTTATGACCAAGCACCTCTCTAATCGTCACTGACTGTTTTAGAATCTTTCCCAACCCGCCCAAAACCGAAAATTGATTCGGAACAGTTTCAGGGCTCGAAAATCCCGATCCCGACGCACATCTCTAATTCTGAATGAATTTTAGTTTTTCTTAACTAAATCTTAAGAAACATTTGTTTTTTCTTTTAAGTTAAATAAGTTAGATTTACAAACAGCTATATTTTTACGTACATCAAATAAAGATATATATCTATATCTGTCTAATTTTTAAGACATTTATTGTTTTTTAAAGATTTATTTTATTTTTTTTTTATTTACAGCAAAACTGTATCAGAAAGATTATGTTATTATAGAAATTAGATTCAGAAAAGTTTTTTTTCTGAATCAAAAAATCATTTTTCCCATTTAAATTTTTAAATTATTTGCTTTTTCTTTGCACTTTTACTTTAAAGGTAAATGTTTTAACTGCAGATGCAAAAAGCCATGAAAAGCGCAAGAGAAAAAGCAGCTATTATTTTACGTTTATCATATAAAGATATATATCTATACATATTTTGTCATTTCAAGAGCTGCCCGCGCACAATTCACATTTATGACAAATGCAATTTGTAGAGATACAAATCTAACACCCACACCCACACACACACACACTCTCACACACACGCACACTTTCGTTTGGCTGCCAAATTGTCATAACTTTCGCTTTCTTTCGAGACTCGCCAGCCAAGTTGGGAGTCTAAAGAGTTTCCGTCGCATTGCCAAGTTGTTGCACGCAAGCAGCAACAACGACAGCAACAACAACTGCAACAACAACAGCAACAGTAACAGCAACAACTACAACAAAAAAATGTGTTCCAAGCAAAAAGCTAAAAAGTAAAAGCAAAAATTTTTGCTCTCTTTTTTTACGATTTTTTTTTTGGCAGTGAATTGCAGGCGATATTTAAGATATGTATGTATATATATTATACATATATGCACATATATATTTTCTTTTATATACATATATATATCAATTTTTTAAAAATATTTTTATATATATATATACACCCTTGCCACCTATTCATAAAATAAAGCATCTAAACAATTTGCGTACTTCGCTTTCTGCTTTTATTTTTTTTTTCCTATGCGTCACAAATTTTTTATTGCTGCCTCTGCATCTTCTTCTTCCTCTATTATATTTCAAAGATATATTTGCTTTATATGCCATACATATTGTTTATAATAAATTTAATTTCAATTGTTTTCATAAACATTTGACATTTGGCGAGTTTTGTGGGCGACTTTTTGTTTTTTGCTTTTTCTTTGAATTAAAAGTGTTGCAAATGTTATTGCATGCATTTTAAGTGTTGCAAAGCGTGACAAATATACTTTTAAATGAATTGTTACTGGATTTTCAATAAGAAAAATAATTATTTAGTATTTCTTCAGCGTTAATGCAACTCTTTTCTATAGCTTTAATATAGCTATAGATATGCTAACTAGCTTTATCTTTAGTTAAAGTGTTAGAAAATGCTACTCTATGCATTTATAGTGTTGTGAAGTGTGTGAAATAAATTTTAAAATAAATTGTTATCCTATTTTCAGCAGATAAATATATTTATGAATTTATTTTCTATAGCTGAACTATTAATAGAGCTATAACTTTAGTTGAAGTGTTTGAAAATGTTTTTGTATACATTTAAAGTGTTGTGAAGTGTCACATATAAATTTAAACATGAATTATTATTCGTTTTTCAGCAGAGAAATAAATATTAACCCTTTATTTAACTACTTTCTATAGCTTTACTTTTGATATAGCTATACAAACTAGCTTTAGCATTATTTAAAGTGTTAGAAAATGCTATTCTATGCATTTAAAGTGTTGTAAATTGTCATAAATATGCTTTAACATGTATGCTAAGTCCTTTTTTTGAAGAGAACTATTTATATATATTTTATTAGCTCATATTGAACTTGTTTCTATGGCAAAACTGTAAAGTGGAAATAAAGTTCCTTTGCTTAAGTGTTGTAAAATGCTGCTAACTGTTTTTATAGTGTTGTCAGTTGTTTTTAATGTGTGTAAATATGTATTACTATAATTTTTTTCTGCAGAGAGACTGATGCCTGCTCTTTTCTTTAGCTTTCCTCTACTTTTATTCCCCTTACATAAATTTCCTATATATTTTATATATTCTTAGCATTACTTAAACACTTTTTTAAACATCCTTTTTAAAAACTTAAATTAAATTCAGTTCCGTGTTAAGCGCTTTTCGTGAGTCACATTGAGTTTCCTCAAATCCCTTAAACAACAAAACCTTTTAACCTAAGCCACTATATTGATGGCTCCCCCAAAAACTCTAACACACACACTTCCTCTCTCTCTCTCTCTCTCTCTCTCTCTTCCTCACACACACATGTAAAACTAAAACCTTTTATCAAAGATAAATAAACGACTGCAGCAGCAAAAAGCAAACAATTGAAACGATTCGAAGCGAAACCAGACAGACGTTTCGTTAGCGAATATATTTGTGCTGGGCGTTGCATGCGACAAATGCAGTTGCCCAATGGACAGTGCTCGACTAACGGATACCCTATAGACAGGTGCTGGAGGGTTTAAAAGACTAATGTTTGCATAGAAATGCTTTAACTGAACAATAACTGAAGAGCTGAAGAGCGTTAACAAAATTTGCTTACTCGACCTGCTCGAATCACAGATACCCTGTAGACAAATGTTGGTCTAATTTATCATATTTTATGTTCATACAAAAGCTATAGCTGCGAAATATAGCTTTACAACACTTTTGTCATGTTTTTGCTCGACTGACAGATACCCTGTATAACAGTAAAGTGTGTACTGTAATCCAAGGGTATATATATAGAGCTGCAATATGAACTAATGTTATTGTAAGACTAAACTCTTCCGTCGAAAGTCACATTCTTTCAAATTTTACACTGCTCGACTAAGATATACCCTGTATCTACGGCTAGAATACAGTTTATTTCCCAATTTTTGATTTTAAGTGAACTAAAAGGCATATACAACTGCGAAATGTATGAAAATCTGAAATGATGGACTAGAAGATACCCTGCAACAGATAATAAAGTATTATAATAGCTATTTTATTGTCAATTTTTCTGTTCTTAGCTTAAAAAAATTTTGTAAAATGTGTTTGATGAAATATTTGATATCCTAACAAGTTTTGTATTGCTTTTTAGCTTGAAATAGAGTATTTATATGACATTATTTTGTGCAATAACTTTTTAACTAACAAACCAATTGCTCTCAAATTTGAGACATTGCTACAAAAATTACTACTTTAGGAGCATACCAATTTTAAGAGTATTATATACATCTAAAATTAACCTATGGCATAGAAAAGACCATATAACAAAGTTTCCCAATTAAAGAACTGACAAAAACCTCAATACTAACCCTATCCTATCTCTCCATTTACAGCCTACAGGGTATATGCTATGTCAAAAGCATATTCGCATAGCTAGGCGCCATATGCAGAATGCACAGGGGAAAAAAAGAAGGAAAATTTGTAGAAGAGGATGCAGACAGAGCAGGAAGCGAAGAGTGTGTCTGCCACGACTGCAGCTGAAAGTAAAATAAATTAAAATATTTTTATCTACACTCGTGCACGTCGTGGCATGCAACAACCCCCAATGGCAGCGGCGCCAGTTGCCACAGCTGTGTGGCAAAAGTTTTTCCAAGCGTTCGCATTTTCCCTTTTGCTGCTGCAAAAGTTTTCCCAACAACCCTCCAAAGCGGAAGTCCACAGCGCTGAAAACCCGAAACCCAACCCCAGCGCGCTCAAAAGTATGCTATAGTTTTTCTTTCTGCTGCACTTGCCTGCAAATTGTAAAATTGTATTATGAAATAATTGCAGCACACACACACACACACATACACAGGGTTGCAGTTAATCTCTTGCGCTCTCTTTGTCTCTCTTTTTGTTTGCTTTTTGGCGCATTGCACTGTGCGAAAATGCCGCATGCAAAAAAAAAGTGAAAGTTTCTGCTGCTCCTTTTTTACAAATTGTATGGGAGTATACATGTGTGCGTGTGTGTGTGTGTGTGTGTGTGTGAGGGCTGTTGCTGCTTGCTTTGGTGGTTGTGCAGTCAGCTGTCGCCTGCTGCAGGCCTCGAGGGTTGCTGCTGCTGCTGCTGCTGTGTCTTTCATCATAATGACAAGCCAAAAACTTTGCCTCATCATCATCAGCATCAGCATTATCATCATCATCATTATGATGATGATGAGCAGCGGCATCAGCATATTGCAGCATCAACCCTGCTCAGTCGCATCCCTGTCGCAGTCGCAAAAAAACAATTTCTAACTGCAGTTCTGCCTGTGTTGGTGTATTGGTGTGTATTGGTGTGTGTTGGTGTATTGGTGTGCATTGGTGTGTGAGCTGCCTGCAGACACTGCGACAGACATGAAAGCAGCAAGAAAAACAAAAACAACTTACAACTGCATTTCTCGCTCTATGTGTGTGTGTGTGTGTTGGTGTGTATTGGTGTGTGTGCGCCGCCTGTAGACAATGCGACAAACGTGTAGCTAACACAAAAAGGGGGCGTGGCGTAGGGGCGCTACAGCTAGCTAGCCTCTGCCTGCATAGAAAATTCATTTAAAATTGTCAGCATGTTGTTGGCGCTCTCTCTATACATATACACATATATATGTGTGTGTGTGTGTGTGTTTGCTGGCGTCTGGCAAGGAAATCACAGACGATAAGGAAATGAGTGAAAATTCATTTGGCCAGGCAGCAGCTACGTAGTACTACTACTACTACTACGTTCTACTACTTTTTACAACTGGCTGCAAAAATCATTTTTATTTCTTCTTTTTATACCCTGAACCCATTGAAAATGGGAAATCGGGGAATAATGGTTTTGTGACAATGTATGTAACAGGCAGAAGGAGGCGTGGCAGACCCCATAAAGTATATATATGCTTGATCAGGGCGACGAGCTGAGTCGTTCCAGCCATGTCTGTCCGTCCGTCCGTCCGTCCGTATGAACGTAACGATCTCGAAAACCACAAAAGCTAGAGATTTGAAATTTTAAATATATATTCATGAATGTCATACGCAGTACAAGTTTATTTTTTTTTTCGATAACTCATTCCATTTTCTTATTATCGATAACAATCGATATTTTGACTTTGTTTTTAAGCTATAACTTAAAGACCATAATACCTAGAGATACCAAATTGACTATGTAGGTTTCTGTGATGCAAATACAGATAATAAAGATTTACAAATTTTAAATACCTCCCCCCATTAGCCCCAAAAGTGGAAAAAACGTATTTCAAATACTAGGGAGTTGTGATTTCGCATATAGACACCTTTAGATGTCAATATTATGTCCTGAAAGTTTCATTAAAAAAGTAGATCTAGAACCGAAGTTATTTGAGAATCAATTTCTCATAATGCTGCCCAGAATGCAGCCCAAGCGCAGCCGCTAAATCATCTATGCAGTAGGTGGCGCGCGTCTTTGTGTGTGCATGTGTATATGTGTGCGTGTGTCTGTGTGCGCACAGAGGGTAATATGTATAGATAAAAGATGTAAGCTAGATTGTTTAAAACACCACCTCGGACTTGGTTCAGCAGATCTCCTAGTCGGGCAGACCCGACTAGAGCGTTTTTACTTGTTTTTGCCTGCATTTCCAATTGTGGGCGTGGCATAGTGTGTTTTGTGCACTTGAGCAATTTATCGCATTTATTGCAGCTAGACGAAACAGCTCTCCATAGAGAAAAAATAAAGTCTTCCCTCTGTCGTATTTTTCATTAGAATTTTGTTCGTTGCCTGCGGCAATTTTTGTCTAGTTAATTTGTGTGATTTGCTGCATTGGCTGACATAGCAAAAGAGTAGATGGGGAAGGCGGAAAAGATAGAGAATAGACACAGAGAGAGAGTGTGGTTCGAGCTCTTTCTCCAAGCGGGGCGTGGCTCAAGCATAGGCAATGAATATTGTGTAGTTGTATTTTGAGGCATTGGTCAATCGCATATTGCATTTGCCTTTTATCTACGTTGGGTATATGGAAAGTGGGAAAGGGGAAAGATGAGTAGAGACTAGGGAAATGAATTGATAGATGGTCATGTGATAGAACGCTGGGAAGCACCTGCAATTGAGCCTTGCCTTTGTCTATCAATCTTTAAGCTGGGCTAAGCGTTTGGCAAATGTCTCTGATTTGTCTCTCTCTCTCTCACACTCTCTCTCTCTCTCACTCTCTCTCTTTTATTATACCTTCTTCTACTGTCTCACAGTGCACCGCCTCCTAAAACACATTTGAGTAATGTCTCTTTTATATACACTCTATATATGCATATTTGCTATCCTCTTCTCCTCTCACTCTCTCTCTCTCTCTCTCTCTTCCATCATATTTCTAGCTCTATGTCCATCTTTAAATTCCTTATGTATACATCAACTTTTTCTTTAATTTCTGCTGTTAAGTCTCACATATCCTTAATTTCTATATCTTCCATATCTTCTTTATCTTTAAACATATATATTATTATCTATGTTATCTATTATCTATATATATATATATATTACATATATATATCAATATCTTCAGTTATATTTCCTCTTACCTCCATCATTTTTGTTGTCTTCTCTAATGCTTCCTTCCCATTCGTCCCTTTCTTTTCCTAACATTATTTCAAATTTCAAATCTATCTGAACTTTCAGTTGCTTTTTACATCATATCCCTTAGAAATTTGCTACTTGCCTCTATCTAAACAAAATGTCAAGCTCGAATCTTTAAACCTTTTTGTATTCAAGTTCTTAAACGTTTCTTATGCAACTTTTCTCTCTGTTCCTGTTTCTAAGCACAAAACCGAACTTCTTTTTTAAACAAACAATAAATTTAAGTTCTTTTAAGTTCTATTCCTCTCTTCAAATAAGACTATTAAAATTTTATATTTCTCTTTGTGTGTTGTCCTTAAACGTTTCACTTATCCACATCTACACTCTCACATTCTCTGTCTCTTTCTTTATTTCCAGTCACACAGTTAAGCTATCTCTCTCTCTCTCTGTCGTACATCCTTGTATCTCTTAAGCTTTATCTTCCACTCTCTCTCTTAATTTTTCTCTCTCTGCCTCTTTTTTCTCTCTCTATCTCTCTTTGTTGTATATCATTGAATATACTAAGCTTCTCTCTCCCTTTCTCTATATCTCTCTATTTCAATATTTCTCTCTCTCTCTCTCTTTTGCGACCAATCACTTTAGATCTCGCTCCCTCTCTCTCTCTCTCTCTCTCTCTCTCTCTCTCTCTCTCTCTCTCTGTCTCTCTATCTATCTCTATCTCTCTCTCTCTTTGTCGTTATCTTTGTATCTATTATCTTCATCTTTTCTTTATCTCTCCCTATCTCTATTTCTCTATCTGTCTCTCACTCTCTCTTTTCCGACCAATCTTTTCGAACACTTCACATCTCTCTCTCTCTCTCTCTCTTTCTTCCTCTCTGTTGTATTTCCTTTTATCTCTTATGCTTCATCTTCCACTTTCTCTCTCACTCTCCCTTTCTCTCTCTTTTGCGCCCACTCTTTTCCCAAACTTAAACTCTGCCTCCCTTTCTCTCTCATTATGAGAATGAAGCGCCAAGAAGATCTAAACAATTTTACAATCTTTCGAGAGGGAAAGAGTGGAAGAAGAAGCAAGAGAGAAAGGATAATAACAGTCTCTTATTACTGAAAATCTCATATAACCTTTTCTCCCTAATGCTTCATCATTCTACTCTCTCTTTCTCGCTCTATCTTCAAGTATACTGAAATTCTTCACTTCTTCTTTATGCGCCATTCTTAAACGTTTCGCTACACTGCAAAAAACTAGTCTCTGCCTAGCTTTAAGTTTCCCAGATTTGCATTTCGAACATTTTCCGTTTACGTTTAGAATTAAGCTTAGCTGCAAATGTTTTTCCTCGCACATAAAGCAAAAAGCATGACACATGCATTTTCCATTTTCCATTTCCGGCTGATAACGAAATTTTCATTTATGCTCAACAAAAACTGCAATTGGGCTTAGCTGAGCGTGGAAGAGCGAGGCAGAGGCAGAGGCAGAGCCCTCAAAATAAATTGAAATGGCAAATAAATCCCCCAATGCATTGATGATTTATTTATGCTGCACAGAAAACAACAACAACAACAACAACAACAACAAACAAGAAATAAAAGAGAGCAAAATTTCTGCATTGCACTTTATCGCAAAATTTATTTATCAAAAAGTTTTTTGTTCGCCGACGCTGCCAAAATAAACAAAAAACAAGTAAGAACGTTGCAGTCGGGCGCCACCGACTGCGTCAGACTCTGTTCCTGTTAAAGGTGTGTAGGCTCAATAAATATGTAGACCGTCCGTCCGTCTTTCCGTATGTCTGAGTGCGAGATTATTGAGATTCCTTTTTTGAGCATGTCATTTACATCAATTTAGCTACAGTCATAAAATTTTACATATAGCTTTTTTAAAATAAAATACTATTTTGGTTTTTATTATATATTTTGGATACTGGCTCCACATTTCAAAAAATCAATTTAATAAAAGTTCAGTTGCAAATAAAGCCACATTTACATTTTTTTTTGATTTCTTAGGTAAAACCGTATTTTAAATAAAATATAAGGATTTATGCAGAAAGTTTTATCAAAATCCATTAAGTAACATAGAAGTTATAAAAAAATAAAAAAAAACATTTTAATAAATGATAATATCACGCGGCAGCGATGGGAATAGAACCTGGGTCACGCGCTTCGCATGCCACCGACTCTACCCACAACACCACGGCGTCTCTTGTGCCAAATTGAGTTTGGTGTGTTGATTTGGTTAAACAGACTTGCCCCAGTTAGGTCAACTAGAATTTGTTTTAATAAATATAAGGATTTATGCTGAAAATTTTATCAAATCCATTAAATAACATAGAAGTTATAAAAAAAATAAAAAAAAAATGTTATTACATGATAATATCACGCGTCAGCGCTGGGAATCGAACCTAGGTCACGCGCTTCGCATGCCACCACTCTACCCACAACACCACGGCGTCTCTTGCGTTGCTATGTGCCAAACTGAGTTTGGAAGTGTTTTGATTTGGTTAAACAGACTTGCGTTGTGGTAGCGAAGACCCTGCTTCAATCCCCAGTTAGGTCAACTAGAATTTGTTTTACGGAGGCTTACATTATGATTATTATTATTTTTTTTTTTTCGTAAATTTAAATTTCATGAACAGTAACCCACATGTCAAATTTGGATGCTCTACGTCTAAGACTGTAGGAGATACAGTTGTACCCTATTTGCCACGCCCCAAATGGGCGTAGCTATATATAACATATATTTTTGGGTAGAGGTAGGATACTAGTATATATATTCCAAGTCCCAACTCTTTGACGGAAATATTGCCGAAATTATCACGGTTTTAGTAAAAGATATAGTAATTCCCGATTTGCCACGCCCCCAGAAGACGTGGATACATAACTTTTGACTTATCTTAAGAGGAGGTCAACAGTATCCCACATGCAAAATTTGGACGCTCTAGCTCCAAAACTGTAGGAGATACCGTTTTATCCGATTTGCCACGCCCTTAATGGGCGTAAATATCTATAATATATATTTTTGATTCCGAGTGATCTACTTGCACATGTATTCCAAATTTCAAGTCTCTAGCTCTTAATACGCTCAAAATATTATAAGATTTATACAAATCGCTATACATATATTCCCGATTTGGTACGCCCCCAGGGGGCGTGGGTATATAACTTTTTGATCTTACTTAAGGGAAGGTCAACAGTAACCCACATGCCAAATTTGGATGCTCTAGCTTCAAAACTGTAGAAGATATAGTTTTATCCAATTTGCCACGCCCACAATGGGCGTAGATATATAATCTATATCTTAAAACGTCCGCGTGGTGTACACGAATATATATTCTAAATCCCATTTCTTAGACTGCAATATTGACTAAAATAACAGCGTTTTAGTCTTAATAGATATAGCATTTCCCGATTTGCCACGCCCCCTGTGGGCGTATCGGAAAAATACTCAAACTTGATCTGACGCGGATACACCCGAGTATATATTCCAAATTACAAGTCTCTAGCTTCTATAGTGTCCAAATGCTGCGCGTTCATACAGACAGACGGACAGACGGACAGACGGACAGACGGACAGACGGACAGACAGCAAGACGGACATTGCACAAATCCAATAGACTCTTTTTCCCTTTGGGAACAGAGTCTAAAAATGTGAAAAAAACATCAACAACTAGCTAAAAGTATTAATGGAATATTGCCGAAAATTCTGCAGAAAAGCGCATGCAAACAAAAACACACACACACACACTCACATACACACACACACACACACGTACACAAATTACAAAAGCAAACAAAAAAGGCGGCGCTTAAAATCCAGACACAAATTTCAGTGGAAACTGCTGCAAAAATTGTCTGAAAAAAAACGAATTGGAGTAGCTTGGGCGGGCGTGCGCGACTTGCAAATACCCTGCACAGCATGACAAGTCACTTTTTGCTTTCTCCTATGCAAAAATAATCATATTTGTTGCTGAAAATCAATAAAAAATTGATTTGTAGAGTTTTCCAGGTTTCACTCTATCTAAAACTTTCTTAACTTTGCCTGAACTCAAGGAATTTGTGTGCTAAATAGGATTTTCTTTATGTTTTATATTCTACTTCATCTCTATATATCCAAATTTCAGTCTCAAAATTATCTTCTACATTGATTATTTATTTCCATTTTAATCATATTTCAAATTTTATTTTAATTTTCATCTAAATTATGCAGGTATATAAGACAGGATATATGAAAGTATTTGTCCAAGTATTTGCTGCCTATACAGCAAATTTGAAGTCTCTAACTCTTATAATACTCGAGATCTGCTTGAAAAACCAAAAAATCAAAATTTTATATTCATAAAATTTTATTAGATATCGAATCAATTATAAATGTTTGATATATATCCTTTAAAATACATCAAAACTTAACTTTTTCGAGCTTTTAATTTAATTACAACCAATATACCCTCTCTTCCCATTTGCATTGATTATAGGGTACAAAATGTTATTTTATGCTGTTGCTGCAGTTTGCGGATTGTGTTTGGACTGCAGCAGAGTAGACTGGAGCAGGGGGAGCCGGAGGAGGCGGCGGCACTGCAGCACTTTCCAGCCACGCCCACTTTTGGGCAACATGCGAGGCGAAGAAGAGGAAAAAGCAACTACAAAATGGAGGCAAATATCGAAATTATATTACCGAAGAGCAGAACGGAAATGAAACTGAATGAGGGACGGATGCAAAAATAAAAGAAATTAGCTAAAAATATTCATAGAGTGGAATTAGCGGGAAAAAAGTGGAAAGGTGGAAAGTGGAAAATAGTGTGGAATGGTGGAGAAACAGCTAAAAGTGCTAAAGGAGTAGAATAATGTAAAAAGAGTGGAGTAGTGGAAAATGAGTGGAATAGTCAGAATAGTGGGAAAAGGATTTTAATAGTGGAATATTTGGAGTTAGTGGAAAAAGAGTGGGAAGGTGGAATATAGAGAGGAAAGGTGGAAAAACAGTGGAATAGCAAAAATTGTAAAATAAGTAGAATAATGGAAAAAGAGTATACATATTGAAAAAGAGTGGAAAAGTGGAATAATTGGAATACTGGGAAAAGAAAGAATTAGTGGAAAAAGAGTGGGAACGTGAAAAATAGAGAAAACAGGTAGCAAAAGAGTGGAATAGCAAAAATTGTAAAAGAAATAGAATAATGGAAAAAGAGTATAGATGAAGAAAAAGAGTGAAATAATTTTAATACTGGGAAAAGGAGTGAAATAGTGGGATTAGTGGAAAAAGTGTGTGGAAGCTGGAAAATGGAAACTGAAATTCGATTAAGGTCTGCAGCTAAGACAATACTACATTTATCTACCTATCAACAGAGATGTGAATCCAGATCTTTTTCTAGATCTTCCCAACCGAAGCTTAAAACAGAAAGTTGGTTTAATGATTAAACTGAACTAAATAACAATCTTTCATATATATGTATATATTATATAGGTATAGATATCCATATATCCTAAATATACATTTTTATATAGATATATATATCCATTTAACCTTATTAAACATTTGTTTATAGGTATTTATATATTATCTATTCTTCATACACATTTTTATATATCCTCTATAATTTTTACTCAGTATAGTTAGGGTATACAAAGCCTACCTGTGTTTTAGCCGTCATTTATGCAACAACAAAAAACAGGTGCTATGCAAAAAGTGTTGCTGCCTGCTTGCATAGAGAAGAGAGTGGGCGTTTGGGGTGGGCGGGGCAGGCAGATTGGCAGGACATGCAATAAAACGCCAGCTGAATGGGTTAACTGCGCCCGACTAACAGAGCCATGCGGGCAACTGCGACTGCGGCAGAGGCAGAGACTGACGCAGAGGCTAGACCAAAGGCTAGAGCAGAGGCAGAGGCTAGAGCAGAGGCAGAGGTTGGAGCAGAGGCAGAGACTGACGCAGAGACTAGAGCAAAGGCTAGAGCAGAGACAGAAGCAGAGACGGAGGCAGAGACAGAGGCTGCAGCAGAGACTGAGGATAGAGCAGCGGCAGAGGCTAGAGACGGAGGCAGAGGCTAGAGCAGAGGCTCAGACTGAAACAGCGACTAAAGCAGAGGCCGAAGCAGCAGAGACGGAGGCAGAGGCCGCAGCAGAGCCACGAATGGGGGCAGAGGCTGTGTCCAAATTAAACTTCATCATCGGCAACACAACACGAAAAACGGAGGCAAACAAACAAAGCGTACCGCAGGGCGGCACTAGGGGCAGGGGGCGTGGCTGCCTCTATGGGGCGTTTGGTACCTTGTGTGAGTGTGTGTGTGTGTGTTTTTTGGTACGTAAAAATTGCATAGAGCAAAAATTTGTTGTTGTTGTTGTTTGTGCTTTTTTAGCCAGCTGCAGAAATTGGCAGGAGCGAAAAAGGACAGCAAAAGAAATCAGAAATTATTGTAGATTGCAGGCAAAGGACACTCACACACACATACACACACACACACATTCACAATGTCTGACCAGCATGCAACCGAGGCCAGGACTCAGAGCTGAACAAAAAAAAAAACACAGTAGACGGACGTAAAAAAGCAGAGTGAAAGAAGAAGCAAGTGAAGTGCATAAATGGATTTTATGACGTCCAATGCTAAAGTAAATTTATGCTTTTTAATGCAATTGCAGGACGAACCAGACCGTAAGTGGGTGGCTGTGTGGGTGGTCGGGGCAGACACGCTTCGCTTGCCCCACAAGGGTTAAAGGTGGCCGGGGCTTCAATGCAGTCTGCAGTCGGCGCCTCGAGCGCTCAGACAAAGTGACATTTGTCGTTAATTGCTAAATTTATGGCCAGAAATCGGGTAACGGTAAATACCGTTAGACGACAGTTGAGTCGAAATAGTAAAAGAAAAATGGTTTATTGTGAACTTACGTGCAAGCTAGACGGCCTAATTAGCTGGCCCATACAAAGCGTTTGCTTACCTGAAAAAGAAATAGTTGGGAAAGAACATTAGAAAAAATTTGGTTGAATTTGGAGAGAAATGTTAATGAGAGTAGAAGTTCTTCTATAAAGAATGGTGTATAGTTAGCTTAATATTAATAATTTACAATTTGAAATAAAAGAAATTTATGCAGCTGAAGTATTTATATATAATTGCTTTTAAATAGTTTTATATATATGGTAGAAATAAATTAATATCTCAATATTAATAATATCTTAATATTAATTAATATCTTAATAATTAAATATTATTTTATAATAAAATTAAATTATATAACTTTTATTATACATATTTAAAAATTTTATTTTTTAGAAAAATAGTGAGTTTGCTTTGTTTTTAAAGAGTTGTTAAGTTTTTAAGAATTACACAGCTTAAGAGCTATAATAACCAATATCTATTCTATATTCTATATAATATAACCTATATGCTAAGACCAATGTCTTTCTGTAAATACAATCAAGACAATATTCTACCTATCCTATCTATCTATATTTTATGACCAACATCTCTTCTATCTATCTTTCTATTCTATGTTAAATATCCTTAACTATCTTATGTCTTACTAGTATATATCTTACTAGTGTATTTAAAGAATATTTGAATGCATTTGAAGTTCTCAAAGATTTTAATTACCAATATTAAAGTTAGTAAAGACAATAAATATACTCTATTTAAATTTTATAGTGGCATAGAGGATTTATATTAAAAAATAATAAAAAATTATAATAAAATAATAAAAAAATGCTGATAGCCCTGGCAGCTAGTGCTCCCCCTCATGTAGGTTAATAATTTATTTGTTAACTTTCACTATATAAAATAAAATAAAAAAAAATATTAAAAAATGTTTTATTTTTTTAATTTTGTTAAATTTTTTTTATTGATAAAATTTATTAAGATCCAAAAAATAAATTGTTTAATAAAAACATGTTTTGATATGCAAATTACTATTTTTGAAAATTTTATCAAACTGTCTTCAATAGATAAAACTTTATAAAAATCGTGAACAAAAAAAATTCTTATTACTATCATTTTTTTTTTAAATATATAGGTATTTTTTTTTTAAACTTTCGTTCAATGATAAAACTTATAAAAGTCCAAAATAAATTTAATAAATGCTTTTTAAATTAGTTATAAAAATATTAAAAAATATTTTTAAAAAAATTATATTTAGACAATATAAATTTTGCTTAATTTTAATAATAATAATTGTAATATATGCTCTCTATATAATTCATATTCTCTTATTAGTGTGATAATTTTTAGATATATCAGCACCTCGCTGAATAATAGTCCTTGGGGATCGATTCGCAAATTCCACTCTAGTTGATTGGATCACTTAAACAGTTTATCTAGGAGTGTGTCATGTATATATATATATATATATATATATATATATATATATATATATATATATATATGAAAGATTTCTTAGCTATTACTTCCATATACTTTACATAATCTTGCCCTTACTTCCTCATTTAATTAGACTTAAGATATATTCATTAATCTAAACTTCAGCTTTGCATATGAAAATGCATCAAATTTGAGAGAAGAAAAAAGCCTCAAGACTTAAACAGAGCCAGGCACAGCGTGACATGGCTCAAAAGGCAACCAGCCAAAACAGAAATCAAGTCAAGAGTGCAGTTAACGCATCTTTGCCCCCGACCCCCACGTTCTTTCTCTTCCCCCTTTTTTTGGGCCACTTTGCGCTCTGCTGGCTGAAAAGTCAAAGGCAAAAGTTGGCTGCTTCATACGCTTCGTTGCCTAATTTCGCTTGTAAGTCACACTTGCCCACGAAGGGGGAGGGGAACCGACAGGTAGATGGCATTACCTGTACCTGTAGCAATGCATTTTCTATTGTTTTTCAAAACTTACATAAACAACTCGGCTCGGCTAAGCCGCCTAATTTATGCATTTTTCTCAGGCTTTGCGTTATGCGTGGGTGGTTTTTTCTGCCACGCCCCCCACTCCCCACTTCTTTCATTTTAAGGTGTTTGCATTTACAGCAATTCATGTTCAGTGTTAAGGAAATGCAATACGAAATATTCTAGTTTTGATGTTCTAGTTGGGTTTCTAGCTGGCATCCAATTTGAATTAATTCAACTGCAGTTCTGATTGGACTCACAGTGTGAATGTGGCCATAAAAAAAGTGGACACTGGGCTGCACTCACGTGCATTTTATGGCTGTGATTTACACAATTCACAAGTGCAAGGGAGACGGCGAGTGTGAGTGTGAGTGGAGTGTTAGATGCAGAGTGGGGGTTAGCGCGTGTGTGAGAGCGAGATGGCATCTTGGTAACCATGAAATTGAATTGCTACTTTGAAGTGCACTCAACGTCGAACCTTGCGTCGCACTTGAAGGGGAAGTGGAAGGGGAATGAAGAAGAGCTAACGGTATGGGGTTAACTGCACACATGGCTGCACGGCTGATAGACAGGCCAACAAAAAACAACACAGAAACAGGGGCCACTGCTGTTGGCCACCTAGTTACCCACTCTAATTACCAAATGCAAGTGCAGAGCATTGCCAGGAGCGGAGCAAGGGGGGCGGGAAGTGGGCTGGCAGAATGGGGTTCCAGCTGAAGTGTTCATTAGAGGCGCAGCGGAAAAAAAGGTTAACAAAAAATTTACAAAATCGAGTTTTAAATGGAAAACAAGTGCAAGGGGGGATATCGAGGCCTAAGGAAATAGAAGAGAAAAACCTACATATATCTACATACATACATATGTTTGTATATATGTATGTACATATGTACATATATGATATGTTATATGTATAATATATATACATACATATATTCTTAGAAGAGTTATGCAATAATGAATATTTTATAATAATATTTAGCAATATTTAGAAAGATAAAAAAAGCAGCCTGACTACAAAAATACCCTATAAGGTTATACAGAATAGATAAACCTTCAAAAAATGTATGCTTAAATACAAAAAGAACACCTTCTCAACAAACATACCCTGCAAAATAGTATATACGCAAATAGTACCCAAATTATCTAGCTTAGTTCTATTTTAATTCTAACATTTTCCCAACAATTGCTCTACTGTCAAAATTACTTATTTCCCATCGAAAAAAAAAGTATTTGCTGCACACCATGTAGAAGAAGAAGAAGCAAAAACATACGCGTAACCAAGACCGCAATTAAGCGCAGCTACCCCAACTCTCGCTCTCTCTCACTCATTCTATCTCGCGCTTTGCCTTTCCTGCCGTGCTAACGGTAAATGCTGCATATGTGCACGGCTTGCGTGTGTTTTGTGTTTTTGGGAACCCCTTTTGCTTGACAAGCGCTCCCTCTCTCTCGCTCGTTCGCTCGTCTTTGTTTTAACGGAAGCTGTTGCTGTTGCTGTTGTTTTTATGCTTTTTAATTTCCTTAACAATTCTTCTTTGTGCTTTTTGTGCTTCCACTTCTGTTCGCATAACAGCGACGAGTGCACTCCAAACGTCTTTGCTTCACTTGCGCCGCCCAAAAGAGTTACGGAGCGAGCGAGAGGGCAGAGGCATGTGAAAGGCAAAATATGAAAATCAAACGGCATATAAATATGTATGTGAAGCATCTCTCATGTGACACACACAATGCCGATGTCGACGTTGACGTTGACTTCGACGCCGGCGCCAGAAGATTGCGGCAATTTAACAGAAAGAGTTGAGTGTGTGTTCTTAATATGCGTATGTATTATACTTGACTTAATTAGCTATTATTAAAAACAAATTGAGAGGAAGAACAAAAGCAAAGGGTTCCAAACAATTAAATAACCATTTTTCTTACATTCGAACAGATTTCCATTGACAAGAAATTGCAGTGTGAAAGATGTGAGATAAGATAATGAGACATACATATACATACAAACATGCATATGCATGTATGTTGAGCGTATTCGACGAAGCGCACATAAAGCCAAACTGTAAAATAAAACCGAATGAGAATTTAGCTACAATTGATTGCGTTTGGCGATCCGCATGGTGATCTCGGCACTGACTGCAGAAAGCTTTCGCATTGTTTCTGCTTGCTTAAAAGCTCAACCAAAAAGTGCGTGTGCGCGACAGTGTTGCCCTTTTCGCTTTTTTCCCGACAGATCTAGCTTTTTTCGAAAATTGCGTGAAGCGGGAAATATAGCTTTTAGAAAAACCGATTTAGCTGGTTTTCAGCTATTTCCCATTTGAGTTAATATTTGCATGCTTTTTGATAATATAAAGTACAAAATGTCAAAATTGCTATACAATTTTGTACTAAACAGGCTGTGAAATTAATATGTATGTATTATTGAAATCATAGAAGCAGTTCGAATTGCTTTCTAACCACTAAGGGACATTATTTTTCCCACCAACAAAAATTTGACAGATAGATGCAGAAATTCAATCAATTTTACTTCAAATTTTGCAGAAATCATAAAAAATGATTTACTTTTCTCAGTTTTTTTTGCATTTAATATTTCTTAAACTAGCTTTTTATGTTCGTCAAAAAACGGCAACACTGGTGAGCGAGCACGATTTCTGAAGCGTTTGCATTCGTGCGAGCAACACAGAGAGAGAGCAAGAGAGCGACTAGAAATATGTATGTAGGCCTATGCTTATGAATTTCGTTTCTTTTTCGCTCTCTTCATTTCGTCTTTTTGGCACTAGCTGGCGACGTAGCAATTTTTAGATTTCCTTAGTGCTAGTTGCGTCTGTTGTTGTTGTTGTTGTAGGGCGCTGTTGTTGTTGCGTTTGCAGTTCGAGCTTTTTTTTTAGTGGCTCGCTGCTGCTGCTGCTATTGTTGTTGTTGCTGGCGTTTATATGTATTTATTGCGCGTGAATGTCATTTATAAAGCAGCAAAAGCTTTGCGCTGCTTGCGTGTGTGTGTGTGTGTGTGTCTGTGCGTCTACGCACATTTTTAATTATGTTGTGCGAGCTCAAGGTTTTTTTTTTTGAAAATTTTTTTTGTGTTGCTGTGCAGGCGTTGGCGATAGAGCGTAGCGGCCACTGCGTGCCCCAGCCTCCTACTGCTCCCCTTCCCTCTCCCTGTCTCTGTCTCGCTCACCACTTGCGGCCAATTTTAATTGTAGGCCGCAATAATTTAGATGCGACTCTGACACAATCTACAAATAACCGAACTACAAAAAATGCGTAACACACAATATTTTTGCGCTGCGTTTGCACACACACACATGCATATATTTATATACACATACATATGTATGTATATAAAGTGTATTTATATAGTTTTTTCCTATATAATAGCTTTACATGGCAATAGAAATTTTTG
The DNA here is from genome assembly GCA_035045545.1 of Drosophila gaucha. Lineage (NCBI taxonomy): Eukaryota > Metazoa > Arthropoda > Insecta > Diptera > Drosophilidae > Drosophila > Drosophila gaucha. The sequence continues at coordinate 3,577,122 of JAWNOY010000252.1, forward strand.
CTGCGCCCTTCTGCATGCGTGTGAGTGAGCAAAAGATAGAGTTCTAGGTATTCAATATAGCATACATACATATGCATGCGTATTATCAGCGCGTTTTTATGTTGTAATTGCTTCAAATTGACGAAATGTGTTCTTCTTTATATTTATTGAACAATAACAAAAGCTACTGAAGGTTATTTTATAGGAATGTTATAGAATTATTTTTTGTTAAAATTTTGAGATTAGTTTTGAAGGAAAATGCATTTTAAGCAATTATGCTAATGGTATCTTCAGCTCTACTATTATTCTTTATCTCCCTCTCTCTTTTTTGCTCCCCCCTATTTTCTCTGACTCACCTAGTTCGCATGTCTCTAAGTTTTCTCAAACTAACACCCTGTAAAAAAAAATATCATCTACTAATTTATGCGCAATTTTATTTTATTTTATGGCCTATAAAAAAATGTGCTACACGCATCAAGCTAGGATTTGTACTGCACAACTACATATACACACACACATACATATATAAAATGTAACTTGCTATAAAAAAATGCGAAATCAACGCGTTTTTATGTGCTGCTAATTAAGCTTATCAAAAACGCAAGACAAAATTATAAAAGCCAACAGAAAAAAGCAGAAAATAAATATTTTTATTTCATATTATTTAAGTACAGTGAAAACCTGTCAGTGTCGCTCATTTTGTATTTGTTTTTCTCCATTGTTGTTTGGTCTATAGGCCTAAAGCACATACAGACAAACGCTATCTGTGCACAGAGGTGTAGGTGTGAGTGAAGAGCGTGTCTATATGTGTGTATGTGTGCATGTGATATGTACACACACTGTTTGTCAGATATGGCGGAGCCTACATATGTGCAATGCTTTGGCAAACTATTCGTTCGCAGTTATTCCCCAGCTGCTAATTGCCAGTTGCCTTTTGCTCCACTTCGCAATGGAGCACTCACTCTCTCACACACTCACTAGCGCTCGCTCACTCGCTCGCACGCAATGGGCTGGCAAAAACTTTTGCATGCACTCAATACATAGCGTAGAGTTGCGTTGCGTAGAGTCGTGTAGAGTAAGTGGGTGCGTCTGTGTGTGTACTGGCCATGTATGTGTGTGTGTGAGCAAAATAGAAACCGCATTTCATGGGCGTCGTTAGTTAGTTGTGCTGCGTGGCTCGCAGCGATGAGGCCTAAGCATTTGACGCCTCTGTTCCGTCTGCCATTTTGCAAGTGTGAGCGCGCTGAAGTCTACAAATGTGCAGTTACACATACATACATACATACTTATGCTCTCTCTTATGTAGAGGAAGGAATTCTGATTGTTAATTATTTAACATTTGTTTACAGTGCTAAGCAAAATTTATGAGCCACTTGAAGGAATTGCGGCGCATAAAACTTCAACTCTAAACAACAACAAGCTCCCATTACAATGGCTTTGCGTATTTTTGAAAGTGCATACGCAGCGCCCGAATTGCAGCGAGCAAGAGTGAGACAGTTAGATTGGCTGTCACTCTAAGAGCTATGTCAACAGCTAAACCAACTGTTATAACAACTGCGCTTCGGCTTAAGATATTGACGTCTTTTATTTTTGTTGTGTTGAATCGCTTTTCTTGGTAGACGACACATTAAAATTCAAGCAACTGCAGTGGCAGGTCATAAAATGCCACAATTATTAAAGCAGCCGCAGCAGCAACACGAGCAGAATAAGCAGCGACAGCAGCAGAACACGAAACAGCTCTAATGAGTGCACGCAGCGCGAGGGGGAGGGGGACAACAGCATACACAACTGCATAGGCGCAGCAACTGCGTCGTACTTTGCGCAACTGCGAACGACGACAACAACAGCAACAACAATAGCAGTATTGCATTGCGTCAGCTCAGAAAGCCGCGCAGTCTGCCACGCACATTGTGTGAGCGTGCGAGCGAGACAGACAGCAGCAGACAGGGTGGTTGGGGCAAGGAGCTTTGTGTATTCTAGGAAGCCAAACGATTGCGCAATGCGTGTGAGCGAGTCGACACAACTGAAAGGTTAAAACGCACTTCCGACAAGTGAAAATGCAACAAAACACAATAGCAATAGGTAAAGCAAAGAAAGACAACAGTAAAAAACGAAGCACGCGTAAAACAAAGGTTGAAAATAACCAAATTGTTGTTGCATTTAATTAAATGCGGAAGGCCCACTACAACAACAGCAACAACAGTAACAGCAACTAAATTTAAGCGCACGCAGCAAGCAACAATAGAGCGAGAGAGTGAGTGAGGGGAGAGGGAAGTACACACAACGCACAAAAATTTGGAACGCGCTGCGCTTAAAGTAGGTCAAAGTGGCAGCGACGCTGGCAGCGGCGTCAATGCCGCGAGAGGGTTGCGTGTTAGCAGCGACGGCGACTGCGGCCCAGCGACAGCAGCATAAGAAAAGTTTAATTTATGCAAAGAAGAAAAAATGTTATGCGTTGCGTATGTTCGCATGTGTGTGTGTGTTTGTATTTGTATATGTGTGTGTGTGTCTAACTTTTGCTTTTCTTCAGTTGTCGCCTAATTGTTATTAATATGCAACGCTGACGCTCATAAATCATATTCAAAAAGTGCGTAGAAAACAAAAACCACAAGCTTCTCTTTTCTCTCACATGTTTTTTTTTGCTTAGCATAAATTATAATTGTGCGTAGTTATAATTATTATTACATGCGTTGTGCGTCTGCAAAATGTTTGCAAATGTTTGCAGCGTAAAAAAAAGATTCAACAAAAACTTTCGAAAAATGTTTATTTGGTCTTAACTAAGTGTGACAATATTTTGTTTTTATGTGTAGAGTGTAGGGGCGGGGGAGGGGCTGTAGGTAAAGGGGAGCGGCTAGTGTTGTTTTACTGTTGTGTAAGTGAAAATGCGCTGCGCAATTAGCATAAATATTGAATGACATTGTTGGAGGTTAGGCTGAAGGCTGAAAGTGTTTGGAGAGTGTAGTGGAGAGTTGAAGTGTAGAGTAGTTGACTTGCATAGGAAATGAATTCTTATAAACAAGTATACTGAATGAAACTGTAGGTCTGGTTGCAGTAAAAGTTTGGAGAGTTGACTGGAGAGTTTAAGTGTAGAGTAGCTAAGTCTTATAAGAAATGCAGTCTTAGAACCATATACTGAAGGCAATTGTTCGCGGTTAAATTGATTTCAGAGAGTGGAGAGTTCAGTGGAGATTTATGGAGTAGAGTAATAAACTCTTATAAGAAAATTGTTATTATTTGCATGTAAATTAAGTTAACTGATTTCAGCTTAAGCTAAAAGAGTGGAGAGCAAAGTGAAGTGGAGAGTTGGAGTGTAGAGTTTTTAGCTTTAATGCATAATGCATTCTTATAAGCATGCAAACTGTAAGAAATTATGGAGGTTATATGGAGTTCAGACAGTGGAAACTTGGAGTGTAGAGTACGTAGCTTTAATGGATAACTCATTCTTATAAGCATGAGCATCGTAGGAAATTATGCTATTACTTAAGATTTGTTATATATACACACTATATGATTTTTTTAAAATATTTTTATATTTTTATTTTTTGAAAATTAAATAAAAACTCACCTTAAAATCCAATTGCAAATGTTGCGTGTTAATCCAAAAAGAAAGTCGCCTTCGTTTTCAATCGTAAAAAATGTTTACAAATTTTTGTTTGTTTTTTTTTTCAGTGTAATTTTTACTCAATTACAGTTTGTTGTAATTTATTTTTGTTGCACTTCACTGCACTTAGATCAAAAGTTATTTAAATTTTCGTATTTGTTTTTGTTTTTTACATTTCAGTTACTATCAAAAATGTTTGCCAAATAGTTGCTTATTTATGTTTTAATATATATATATATTTATATAAATATTTTGTTTGAATAAGTTTTAGTTTGTTTTTTTTTTTCTAAATTTTTTTTTGTTTTATGTTTTTATCGAAACGAAATTTTTATGCAAACTAACACACACGTTTTTTGTATTATTTATTTATTTATTATCTGCTGCTTGTTGTTGCTGTTGTTGTTGTTACTGAAGTTGCTGTTGTTGTTGTTGTTGTTTGTGTTGCTGTGTTTAGTATTGCGTTTTGTCCGAACCAATAATTTTGAAGAGGTTTTCCAATTTAGTTGTTGGCTTTAAATTTTGTTAGCGGTTTTTCCTTGATTTAGATTTAGCTGATTTTTGCTTTTGTTGTTGTTTTTCGCGTTACATTTAACTGATTTTGGTTTTGTTGTGTTTTGCTTTTTGCTTTTATTTAAATTTTAGCCAAATATATATAATTTTTTTTCTTATAAATTTGCAGCTTGCCAAAAAAGTTTCTTTTTAAATTTTTTTTAGCCCAAATTAATTTTTTGTTGTTGCCAATAATTTTGCATTTGCTTAAAGTTTTTGTTTTTTTTTAGTTCATTTTTGGAATATTCGAAATATTTGTGTGATTTATAAATATTTCTTTAATTTTACTTTAGTTAGTTAAATGTTCAAAAATTGCATTTTGTTGCATGCGCCAATTTTGTAGTCGATTTTTTTCGGTTTTGTGATCGTGCTTGCTTTGTGGAGACATTTTCACAGTGACATTGGAGACCTGCAACAAAATTGGAGAGTTAATTAATATCATTGCAGTTTATTTTTAATTACTTAGGCATATTTAATAGAGATGTATATCTCTTTTTTGCTATTTTCTCTTTTTTTCACAAGATATTTAGCTTTAACTTCCTGAATCTCAGGATCTTTTTGTGCGATTGCTATGAAATTTTGTATGTGAGTTTATCTATATCATATCTAACATAAAATAAATAGATTTTGTAACTATTTCTTTACAAAATTTTGAAACTCTTGACAAAAGTGAAGAAAATCACACTTAGCTATATTTAACTATATGAAAAGTATGTCTATAATAGATAGGAATGTGGTAAGAAAGTAAGATAATATCACACTTCTTTTAATTCAGTTTATTTGTGCTCTCATATCATATTCTTTCATAATATACTTTTATGTAAGCCAATATTTTTTTTTATTTCCAAAATTTTCTAAGCAAAATCTAAAATATTCCAGCTCTAAGTATTCTCTAACTAAATTTATATTTAAAATATTATATATAGTTGTAACATATTTCATATATGTTTAATACATTTAGCTTATATTTATTTCATATTTCCCTTTCCATACTTTGATTAGCTGAAAAATTTCATTCATAAGCAAAAATAATGTCAGAAATCTGTTTCTTATCTGTTTCCATTAATTCTCTAATCTTAAAGCCTAGATTCTAAAAAAAACACAAACCATTGAAATGCGCTTTGTGGCTCTGGCTTTCGTCTTTAATCTGTTGAGTTTTTGAGTTTCTGAATTGCTTTGGTAGTTGTGTAATGTTTCACAGACTTCGATCAGGAAATTGTCAAAGCTTATCGCCTCGAAAGTGGGAAATATTAATAGGGTAAGTCAGATAGATGCAATAGCTGAATATTATTATACGATTCAAACTTTGGTGTATATATATGTTCCTAACAACTTTTGAAATAAACCTTCTATATATATATTCACTTTTATTATTTTAATCTACAGCTCTCTTAGCAAATTATATTTAGAACACGAAATGATTTCTGAGTTCTGACTTTGAATTAGGTTTTGAGCTGGTTTAATGATATGGAAGATCAGCTACATTTAATTTTTAGAGCTTATCTAACAATACTTTTTTATTATTTATATATTATATATATTCATATATCTATATAATATATCAATATTATGATCTAAACCTTTTTAGTAGCCTTAGTCAGAAGTTCTCAACGCAAAGAAGAAAACATTTCGGACTATATAAAGTATATATATTGTATATATATATTCTTGATCCGCAAAACAAGCTGATTTCATATAGCCCAATCCTCTAGTTTTATAATATATTCAAGTTTTTCAGATAAACAATTTTTAAGTCTGAATTAAAGATAGTTAAATATAAAAAAAAAATTTTTTTTAAGTTGAAATTTTTTTTTGGTTGCAATCTTTTGCTTAAGAACATTTATAGTACTTTATTTCATATTTTATTTAAGCTTTACATAGGTTTTTTTATTTAATTCAGATCAAATTATCTACTTTTAAATTTTGGTATATTTTTATTTTAGGTTTTTAAGTTGAAGTAAAAGTTTTTTCTTAAAACAATTTTATAATTTTATGTATTTTACTTTTCTACTTTTAATAACAGTTTTATATATTTATACCCTTGTAAAAAGAGTATATTATTTTAGTCAGAAGTTTGCAATGGATAGAAGGAAGCATCACCGACCATATCAAGTATATATATTCTTGATCAGCAAGACGAACTGAGTTGGTATATCACTGTCTGTCTGTCTGTCGGGATCAACGCAATCTCCTTTGAGACTATTAAAGCTACAAAGAGAGTATATCTCAGAATCATCCGGATCGGACGACTATATCCTATAGCTCACATAGGACAGATCGGTTTTAAGAAATTTTTTATTGGTAAAATTTCGACGTTATTAAAATCTGAGACTTGAAATGTGGACCATATACTTGTGTATCCCACCTCTATACAAAAGTATATAGTATATAGTGCTATGTCAATTGGGGGCGTGGCAAAGCGCGTAAAACTATATCTTCTACAGTTTAAGAGCTAGAACATCCAAATTTGACCTGTTTACCTCCCATTAAGATCGATCAAAAAGTTATATATCCACGCCCACTAGGGGCGTTGCAAATCGTGGAAGTCTATATAGTGCTTAACCTAAATCCTCTAATCTTTTTGGCGCTTTTAGAGCTAGAGTCTTGAAACTCAAAACATATATTTTTTTTTATAATTTTAGGTTTCTTCTAAAAGTTTTTTTAAATTCAGATATACATAGATATTTTTTTTATATTTTTTTTTAATATTTTATTTTAGGTTTTTAAGGTTTTTAAGGTAAAGTTCTTTCTTAAAACATTTTTATAGTTTTATATATTTTATTTAAGTTATTTGATATATTATATTTAATTTTTTTAATTTATTATTTTTTAGGTTTTTAACTTGAAGTTCAAAATGTTTTCTTTTAGTTCTTTCAAAATCTCTTTTTTTTCATTTTATATCAAACAAGTGTCTATCCAATATCCAGGATATCTCAATGTATATATTATATATGTCTGTCTTTTATATATGCTGTTATAATCTCCGCATAAGCCTTATGCACTTTTCACACACACACAGACACACATGCACATACGCACACACGTGTCTCTAGAAGGGTTTCATATTCAGTTCACTTTTATTTCTTTCTCTCTGCTTGGTTTTGCTTCAAATCTTTTGCATAGGGTTTTTTTTTTGTGTTGTGGGGCGGGCAGGGTGGTTTATTGTTTGTTATTGTTGTTGCTGTAGTAGTAATTATTATTGCTGTTGTTGTTTTTTGCTTGATTAAAAATGCACAAGTTTTCGCTTTTCCCGTTTCCAGTTGCAGTTCCGCCGAGCAACCCCATTTCATATGCTAAAGATCACACACACACATGCACACATGCACAGTCGCACACACACAGAGAGAGAGAGTTTACGCACAATTAGAATACGCATTTATTGCATTTGTAGGGTTTGTTCTTTGGGCCCGGAACGAGCTGAGAAACTTGTAGAGCTGCGTCCTTTTGTCAAAGTTGTGAAAGTATCTTAAAGATACAAAATGCACTTGGAGAAAAAACGAAGCATATATAATGTATATTATATATATATAACTTAATATATTATTATATATTATATTACATTTCTGCTGCGTTTAGGCGCGAAAAACTTTGGCTGTTTTTTATAATACAATTTATTTTAATATTTTTATGTATTTAGTTCAAGTATTTTGCTTTCAAGTGTGTTTATATACACATTTAAGTATATTTATAAACCTAAATATTTTGATATATTCTTTCTATTTCATTTATATTTCGATTTTTAAATATTTTCATATATATTTTTAAATTCATTTATTTTCATTTATATTTATAGATTTAATATAAATATTTATTAATTTATATATTTTGATAAATTCAAATATATTTTTTTTATTTAGCTGATGTTAAATTTAAGTTTTTATTATTTATTAACAATTTTACAATTTATATATATATTTTTACAGTTTATTTATTTCTTATTTTTATTTTATATACGTATATTTTATGTGATTTATTTATTATATTTTTTATTTATATATTTTTTTGATTTATTTATTAAATTTTTTTTTATTATTTACATATATTTTATTATATACATATATTTTTTTTGACTCATTTTAAAAATATTTTTATTTTATTTTTTTATATGCACTTATTTATTTTTTTATATTAAGCTTTTCATATAACTCTTAAAATGTTTAATTAGCATAACAAATATTTCAGATATTTATTTTTTTATTATTTATTTTAAATATAAATTATTTCCTAATTTTTTTTTTATAATTTTATATAGTTTTCACTGATTTGCCTCATTTACAATATTTTTTTTAGGTAAATTTTAATTGCAAAAACTTTTTGCTGTTTATTGAATTTATCTGAAAATATTATTTGTTGGCTTTTGGTTTGTTTAATAACAATAAACAATTTCATTTTACCTTCAATCACTTGTCGAATACACACACACACACACACACACTCGCACGCACGTACACACACACACATGCACACACACTCGTGCATACACTGTAAAATTTTGTTTTTAATTTATATATTATTTTTAGATGTGTGTGTGTATTTTGTTTGCCGGCCTTGGACGTTGTTTTTGTTTTTATATGTATTTGTGTTTTTGGAAATATGAACTAAACTTAAATAATAAATTAAAAACAGTTTAATTTGAGGAAACTTTTGTTGTTTAGCGGAAACTATATTTTGTACACAATTTTCAAAACAATTCGTATTTGTTTTTCTGCCGCATTTCCGTTTTGCCTTGTTCGTAATAAATAAATATATTTTTTTTTTATTTTTTGAATTTTGTTTTGCAATTTTGAAATGTAATTTAGTTTTGTTTTTTGTGTTTTTTTTTTTGCAGTCAGCTTCTGTTTTGCTGTTGCCGTTAGACGAGACGAGAAATGCACACAACAAACGCTGCGACTGCGAGCTGCGCACCACCGAAACCTAGCGCCGAATAGACGAGCATGAATTCAAAAATTTCGTTTATGGCCTATCGAGGCAGAGGCAGAGGCGACGGCGACGCACACATAAGCATACAAAGTGCACGCATACACACAAGCAGAGGCAGAGCCACCACCAACAGCAGTGACAGCACAGCAGCAGCAGCAGCGCAACAGCTCTAAGAGCATAAAAGTAAATGGCAAAGCGAACGCAGCAAAGCGCAGCAAAAAAAAAAACACACACACACGCATACACATAGAGGAACCAGTTTTCTGCTGGCGCCTTTTTGGGGCCCGGCGTCGCAGTCGATGGCAACTGAGAGAGTGCGTTGCAAATGCAGAATTTGCATGGGTGTGTGTGTGTGTGTGCGCGCTCTCTTATTGAATTTGCTCGCTTGCGCTCTCGCGCTCTCTGTTTCTTGCGCTCACACACTAACACACGCACACGTGGACAGGCACTTGCGCAGCGGCTGTGCAATGTTTTTGCGCTTTTAATCCAATTGGAATGCACGACGTGCAATGTTCAAATTGGATTTTGCTATTGCTAGAGAACGGTAAAAAGGATATTTTTAGTTTATTTAAGTGAATTTAACTGTAAAATAAAGCTTTTCAAATGTAGTCGAGCGGCTCTCAGTGAGTCCTTCGCTATGCTGCTTATGATGTCATTGCTGCAACTTTGTTTTTTTTTTGTTTGCTTTTGATTTTTTTTGTGTATGCAATGCCGCCCCTTCTCTAAAGGACCTCTCTCCGCTATGCTTTGGGGTGAGTTTCGCTGCGCTCTCACACTCACACGCGCTCTCTCTCTCTCTCTCTCTATCTCGCTGTGTGCAGGCAAATTGCATAAGTCGCATGAGCTAATCGCGAGTCCTTTCGCGACTCCGTCGAGCGGAAAATGCTTCGAAAAGTAGAAACTTGCTTTTTGGCACAGCAGGAGTCGTGGCTGAAGGGGTGGAGGGGCTAACTGAACTCTGACTGCATCAGCTGGCCAGGTGCAAGAAGTCCTTAAAGACATCGCTTTCAAGTTCAAAAACAAAAAAGCAAACTTGATTTGCAGCAAAGAAAAGGAAGCAAAAACACAAAAGAACTCAAATTTCGCTTTGATAAACCGCTAAAAGCAAACACAAAAACAATAGCAATATATTCTCTCTTGTTTCATTGCATTTCCCACAAGTGTCCTGTAACGGTCTAGCTTTTAATCAACTTTCAATTGTCCTCCATTTAAACAATAAAATGCCTCAAGAAATTAGCTGCGTTTCTTTTATTAATTAAATGTTGTTTTCAAAAAGCGCTCAAAGAGCAAATCGTTTTGAGTGCTGAGCGCTAAGAAATAAAACTCGTTTCTCCTGTGCTGCTTCCAGTGACAAAACAAAAAGCAAAAGCAAAAAAAGAAGCAACAACAACAATCATAACAATACGCATTCATTTTGCAGTAAGAGAGCGAGAGCTTGAGCTTTTTTTAGCGGCAACAACTTCCCCAGCTGAGAACGCGCATGTCGCTCAGAGAGCGCTCAAAGCGCGCGCGAAAAAAAAATAACAAGAAACCGAAAACGAGAAGCAAAAACGTAAAATACAACTGCGGCGCTGCGTGCATAAAACGGCAATCAAGAGAACGGCGAGAATAAGAATTTGAGATCTGAGAGTAGTGTCGCAGTCGCAGCAAGTTTACGCAATTCAAACAAACACGTGTAGCAGCGGCAGCGCAGTCAAGCGCAGCGTCGTGAGCGGCCCCCGCTCACACGCTCGCTATCTCACTCTCTGGTTGTCAATGTGCGTGCGTGTGTGAGTGTGCGTGCTTATGTGGCTGCTGTCGCTGCTGTCCATGCGGCCTACGAGAAATCCAATAAGAAAAAGCTTTGTGCGTTTGTGCTGCGCACACACCAATGCAGGCCATTATATGCGTGTATGCATGCCTGTGCGTCTGTGTATTTTGGCATGGCCGCCAACATAGACGCTGACTGCGACGCCGTCGTCGTTTGCGTTTGCGTTTGCAGTGCTGCACGCACTTTTCGGCTGCCCTTACACATTTTTGCTTAGCTACAGCACTTTTTGTTGCTGCTCGTCTGCTCCTTCGTCTTGCTGCTATGTACAGTTTTTGGGGCGGTTTATATGTACATATGTATGCTCCATATTTTGGCGCCAGCCACACACACACACACACCCACTCGCTCGCACTGCCCATTAACGGAACGCACTTTTGCAGCTTGCGTTTGTGTCTGTGTTTGCGCGTGTGCTTATGTGTGTGTGTGTGTGCGTTTGCTTTTTGTGAAATTTTACCATTTATTTGTTATGTACTCGCACTTTGACTGCTGCTGCGCCACTGCCGCTGCGCTGCTGCCACGACTGCTGCTGCGTAGGCCCGTTATATACACTATTTGGCAATTATGTAGCGCTATGTGTGTGTGTGTGTGACCCTGCGCCGCCTAAGCAACTTTTTTTGGTTATGTGTGTATACTGCATTTTTTCGCTTGGCTCTTTTTGGTTGGTGTTCGTTTACCCCCTCCCCGTCTTCCTCTTCCTCTTTCGCAAAGCTTTTCAATTGCACAAAAACAAATGTTTCGCTTTCAGCCTGTGTGTATTTGTGTAATATATACACACACGCACACATTTATTTATTTTTTATGAAGCGCTTCGACGAATTTCTGTTGCGCTTTCAGATAAGATGATATCATTTGTTTTTGTACCATTTGGCGCACATTAAATTTGTATGTTGTACACACACACACACACATAGATATGTATGTCTATATATGTATTGTCGCTTGCAATGAGTGCGCTTTATGCTCATTTCCATTGTTTTTTTTTGTCTTTTTGCTGTCAATTGGTTTGAACCAGTTAAGCCAACAGACAACAAACACACTTGACAATGAAATTGTTTCATATGTTGGGCTAGGAATTACATATACACACATATGTATGTACATACATATGTGTATTGTATGTAAAATTGTGTCTAGGGCAGCAATTGTGCTAATTAGATGAAGTAATAGCAGCTGAGAGGCCTGTAGAACAAGTCAGAGCGAGAGGGAGAAGGAGATTGAGAGATGTAGGCGAAGCTAAGAGAGAGAGAGAGAGGTAGAGATAGAGGCAGGGAAGGAGGCAGCGCCTGTGGCTTAGATTATATGTACAATATATGCAGTTAACCCTGAAGCCTAGGCTTATATTAAATAGCTATAATTAATTTCACGTTTTTTCTTGAAATCAAACTTAAATCAAAGTGAAATCTAGCTGAATATATTGATTAGAATAAAGCGCATAGATCACATATGCTTATACAGATGTACATATATACATACATACATACATACATGTGTATATATATACATATATGTACATACTCTCTGTTAGCATCTACTGCACTGCTATTTTTGTGAACGCAGCTGTATATACACATACATATACTTGCATACATACAGTGAGTCAAAAAGTATTGGCACACCAACTATTTTCAATTTAAAATCGCTATGCTCTTAATTCTTCTAAAAGATGTTTATATATTTATATACACATACATACATACATACATATACATATAAAGTGCTATTATTTTAAAATATTCATATGAATATTTAAGTATATATTCGTTATTATATTCAGATACATTCGAATACCGATCATTCGTCCCCAGCTAAATCGAAAATTTCAATAATTCGTCGTTCTCCTGAAAAAAATCGCTATTGCTATTCGATAAATCGAATTCCTGTGTAATTATAAAAAATTTAATCCCGTTGCCATTTTGAATTGTCGGGATTCCACTGTACTGTATACGTAAATGTACTATATATGTACTTACATAAAATTAAAAATCATAACTATATCTAGTAGAAACATTATAGATTGATCTTTCTATAAGTAGATTGTCAATATGCTAAAAATTGATAATTATCATTTTCGATAAGTCGATAAACTTAAAAAATTTAAAACAATAAAACTATCTCTATATTGGTTAACTTTCTTTAAATTTACGTTCAAGGAAAAGTGCATTAGATATTTGAACATTTATATACATACATATATATATATATATATATACATACTATATATATACATACATATGTATATCTACAAGACTTTATGCTTCCAAATAAAGGTATATTTCTAACACTCACCACTCTTTTTTATATAGTCAGAATATTGCTTGATCGATTTTGCTGTTAATATTAGTTTGGAAAAATTTACATTGAATTTATACACCCAGGTAGTTAGATGTTAATTTTGTCTCTCTGTCTAAAACAACAATTTCCCAGCATTCACTGGAGATACAATTGTGCTCAGAAAAATAGGAATGGGTTTTCATACATATATCATAAAAAGATGTTTTTCTATCAAGTCTTTTGAAATTGACGAAGTATTCAGCTCACAACATTCTATAGTAAGATAATTAAAATCAAAAATAAATGTGAAAACATTGTAAAAATATTAGTTATTGACTTTGTTATGGCTTTTTTTGTATAAAGAATAAATATAAAGAAAATATATCAATCATAGCTAAAGCTAGGCAACTTATGAACGATATTTAAAATTGATAATTCGATTAATGCTTGATCAAAAATATTAAATTATTTATAAATATATCAATATATATAGATAGATGGATAAATACACAAATAGACAGATAGATAATATTTGAAGATAGCTAGATATATAGATATACATAGCAATCTAATATATAAAGATAGATAGGTAGATATATAAAAAAATTTAAAAAACTAAAATTATAATATATTAATTCATATATATTTGGACAGATAGATAATTTTTGAAAATAGGTAGATATATAGATAAAGTAATCTATAATATATGAAGATAGATAATCAGATATATAGATAGATCGATAATTCGAAAAATTCCCTATCAAAAAATTTAAATAATATATATTAAAATATATTAATATAAGTTTAAGAATCAAAAATTAGATAAATAGATAAACAGATAGATAATCTTTAAAGATAGGTACATAAATAGATAAAGATTCTTATAATATATAAATATAGGCAAACATTTTAGATAGATAGATAGTCAATAGACTAAAAATAAAATAAATAGATAGAAAATATATGAAAACGGATAATTTGAAAGTTAGATCTAGATTGACTTTAACCACAAAGTTGCTTAAATATAGAGATAGATGAATGATAAAAAAATGAATGAATAGTTGATAACTCATTTAAGAATCTTTCATCTAAGATTTATAGGAAATAACTCCCATTTAAAACTGCTTTAAATAATTTCAAAATAATAATTCCCTAACATTTGATCTCAATAAACACTCCTGATTTCCAAACTCTTCCTTGCTCTCTCTTCAAATATGCTTAAATATAGAGATAGATGAATGATAAAAAATGAATGAATAGTTGATAACTCATTTAAGAATCTTTCATCTAAGATTTATAGGAAATAACTCCCATTTAAAACTGCTTTAAATAATTTCAAAATAATAATTCCCTAACATTTGATCTCAATAAACACTCCTGATTTCCAAACTCTTCCTTGCTCTCTCTTCAAATATGTAAAGTTTTTATCCAGCTGGAAAAAAAGTGTAGATAAATTTATAAGTAAATAATATTTTAATATAGATAGGTCAGATATAGATAGATAAATAAACGGATAGATATTATATTTGAAAATAATTATATATTATAATTATTATATATATTATATATATATATATTATATAGGTATATAGATAGTTAGATAGTTAATAGATAAAGATAGCATAAGAAGGTAACTAGATCGATAGATATTATAGGAAAATATATAGATTGAAATATGGATCTAGATTGATTAGATGCACAAAGAAATAAATGAATAGCTAAAAAATTCAAGAATCTTTCATCTAAGATTTAAAGGTAATAACTCCCATTTAAAATTGCCTCAAATAATTCCTGAATAACTTGTATTTGCTCTCAATATACACTAACTTTTTCCTTCTAAACTCTTTCTTGCTCACTCGTCAAAAATAAAGTTTTTATCTGACTGGGAAAAAAGTGTAAATAAATTTATAAATATATAATATATATATATATATAGATAAACGAAATATAGATAGATATATAAACAGATAGATATAGGTATAGATAGTTAAATAGATAGATAGATAATATAGGAAAACAGATAGATCTAGATTGATTGGATACACAAAGAAATAAAAATATATCTAAAAATTCAGTGAAGAATCTCTTTCATCTAAGATTTATAGGTAATAACTCCCATTTAAAATTGCCTCAAATAATTCCTGAAAAGCTTATATTTGCTCTCTATATACACTCTTCATTTCCTTCCAAACTCTTTCCCCAAATTATTTCCATACTCACTCTTTCCCCTGTTTATTGAGACACAGAAAAATTGTCAAATCAACAAGTTGCCTTTTGAGCGCCGCTGCCAACTCGCTTTAACAATTGTTTAGCATATCGCCCGCTTCTCCGATTCCTAGAAAAGCAAAAAAAAAAACCGCAAAAATCAAAAAAGAAAAAAAACAAAGAAAAAAAAAAATTGTTTTGACTGACATCAAAGCAAAAATAGGAAAAACAAAAAATAAGGACGACAATTTAAAGAAAACCGCCGACTGAGCGAAGAGTGTGAGAGGGAGAGAGAGTGGGGGTGGGGTGGGCCAACATATTACAAGCTGTGACGTTCACAAAGACAGAGTAAAGAAGCTGCTGGCATAATTTCAAAACAATGACGCAGTCCAAATAATCCTTTTAGAAGATGAAGCTGTAAAGTAAAACGAATGGCGCTGAGAGCAGAAGCAAAAAAAAAGGGGTTCAAGGACATTTTACACATAATTTTTACTAGCTTGCAAAGGCAGGACGCGCTGATAATATAATAATTTTTACGCCAGGACTTCACAAGACGTCCTTGCGCTGATTTCCTTGAAGAAGACCGGGAGAGACAGCGAAAAGAGGAAAGGCTGTTGCTTGAAGAGTTTAACGCTCTATTACGCACAATCAGGACGCGGGCGCTTAGTCAAATAAAAAGCGGGACGACGGCGGCGACGACGACATTGATTGCCTTTTTACCTTGGCTAGAAGCCCATAAGTCCTGCCTCCCCCCACTGCCCCTCCTCCTCTCGACATCGTTGCATGTTGCGAGTCTTTGTTTACCATTTTTTCTCTCTCTTCCTTTCGGGCAAATCGATTATTGAGCTTCGGGTGAATGAACTTGAGAGAAGTTAAGAGTGAATTATCAAAGATTTGGTTTATTTGCATAAGTAGAAACGTATATATAGCGTAGATCAATCATTTTGATTGACCAGCGGAAGTAACAGTAATGAACAAACGTTTTAAATATTTTATTTATATTTAAGATATTTGCAAAATATTTTTCTTTGCATAACAACATGATAATTAAGGCATACATCAATCATTTTGATTGAGCAGTTACAGTCACAGTAATGAACAAACATTTTATTTGATATATATTCAATGTATATTTAAAAGAAATGTGAGTTTTTTAATGAATACACATTTTGTTTTAAAGAATTTATTAACATATAAAAAAGATAATTGTTTCATATATTCGCTTAGTCACATGTTAATATTAAGCATATATCAATCATTTTGATTGACCAGTTGAAGTTGCAGTAATGAACAAACATTTTATTTGATAAGTATTTAAAGTATATTTGAAAGAAATTTAAAATATTTTAAATATTCGCATTATTAAATGTAAATCGAAAACATACATCAATCATTTTGATTGACGAGAGGCTTCTACAGCAATGTATAAACCTTATATTTTAACTATTTTATGTATATTTCAAAACAAATGTAAAATATATTATTTATTTGCAGTAGTATATACATATAAAGCATACATCAATCATTTTGATTGACCAGTTGCAGTTTCAGTATAGAAATTATTTATTTACAAGCAATAAATAGGTTTGTTTAAATACATATATATTCCTTATAAAATGACACGAATTTAATATAATTTCAAACATATTTAACATAGATCAATCAGATAGATGATTGATTGATCAGTTGTATCCAGACCAAAAGAACCTTAATTTAAATTTCATTTAATTTATCTACCTACAAATAATAAATACTTTGATTGATTGGTATATATACATAAACATACATATATATTATCTATTATATCACCTTATGTATATCAATCATAAAGCTGATTGATTGACCAGTTCTATTCACACCAAAAGAACTTTCATTTAACTAATCTACTATCAAATTATCAATACTTTCAGTGATTGGCACACTTACATATGCATGTATGTACATAAACATTGACAATATCTGTGAATCACTTTGATTGATATCAACCAACATGCAGTGTTAACAGCTGCACTCAATGTTTCTTTATATTTATATGTTTTGATTGCCAATTGTAAAAGCTTTCGTACTTTCGTACACATAGAAGACCAATCAATCATGATTGATTGACTAGTTGCATTCAAAGCAAAAAAGAACAGCTTCTGCTTTGTATTTGAATTTATTTAAATTTTTTTTGTTGCGCCGCAATTCAAAGGCCAATTTGTGAACTAGAGCAAAGCGCTGCTCTATTAGCGACCTAAGGGGGAAGGGGCTAGGAGCAGGGAAGGGGAGGGGTGCGTGGCAGGGGAAGCTACAAAAATTGGGTCACGCACGCATGTGTTGACTGTCGGCTGTCGTTCGTTGCAGTTGCTGCGCAGTAGTCAGAGCTACAAGATACGAGATACGAGATATCAACAGCAGCAACAACAACAACAGCAAACAGAGCCACATTTTGTGGCAGACAATGCGACGCACCGTGTTGTAAGAGGTGGGGCAGGTAGTCAAATGCGAGAAATAGAGGTAGAGCAGCCAGCGATAATCATTACGCATGCAAATTACAAGCAAACAAAAATAAAAGTACAGTAAAGCCTAGCATATATAAGTATAAGTATAAGTATAAGTATAAGTATAAGTATAATTATAAGTATAAGTATAAGTATAAGTATAAGTATAAGTATAAGTATAAGTATAAGTATAAGTATAAGTATAAGTATAAGTATTAGTATAAGTATAAGTATAAGTATAAGTATAAGTATAAGTATCAGTATAAGTAACTTTAGTGTATATCAAGTAAAAATAGCTTCACATAATTCTAACTTTCCTTTTTTTGCAAACGAAACTTTTTTTATTGCATTTAATGTTTATTTCGCAATATAATTTTTATCTATGTGTGTTAATACCTTTGTTTAAATATGTTTGATCAAGCTCAACTAAATATTTTTTAATATTTTTATAAGGGTGTTTAGCCTAATTTTTTTGATTGCTTATCTTTTTGAAATTTTTAAATATTTTTTAACTATTTAAACAATTTTTAAAAGAGCCTATTACAATAATTACTTATTATTTTTATACATTTTAATTTAAAGTTAATATTTTAATTTAATTTAATTTTATTTCTTTATATGTAATTTTTTTTTTAAATAAATATATATTTTAATTTTGTTAGGCTCATTTTAAATTTTAAAATTTTTTTTATTAAATTTAATTTTTATTATTATTATTTTTTTTAAGGTTTTTCAATTTTTAAAATTTTTTTAAAGTTAGTTTATACATATATTTATGTTTTTCCTTCCCATTGAGTGCTCACTGTACTTCCCCAGTTGACATTTACATGTGGCAACAGCTACATCAAAAAAAAACTGAAAAAAAAAATTGTTGCGGTGGGTGGCGCTGCGCTGCGTCTCAAATCTAATTGACGCACGTTGATCTCTTGCCACACACTCGCTGCTACTCTCTCTCGCTCTCTCCCTCTCTCATACAATCTTTCTCTCTCTCTTAGGCCTATATTCTTGCTATGCAATTCTAGTTCAAAAAATTTGTTGAACATTTCGTTTTTTCAAAAAAATAGGTCAATGCATATAATTTAGAGTGCGTCCCTCTCTCTCTGTTTCTCTTTCCCACTCTCTCTGTTGTTGTTGTATGTTGCAATGTTGCTGCTGCGTTTGCTGCTGCTGACGCCGCAATTTCAGTAAATTGTTTTTTCTTTGATCTTCGCTCTTTTCATGCCTCAGTTGGAGAATTGCCTTCACTCCCCCCACCGGCCGCCCATCCCCCACTCCGCTGCCCACTGTGGCAACACTCAGAATGCAATCCATCAATCGCAGTTGGCGTCGCTGCCGCTGCCGCTGCCACTGCCACTGCCTCAGCCGCAGCTCTGTGTGCAACCACCGGGCAATTATGTAATCTATGGAACCCGCTGGGCGAACAAAAAAAAAAAACAAACTGAGATGCTCATAGAATCTCGGCAAATGGGGGTGGGTGGCTGTGAAAGAAGCAGAAGGAGAAGAGAAAGGGAGCAGGTGTAGGAAAAGGAGCAGGAGTTGGAGCAGGGGTAGCCCCGCAAGGCAACATCTGGCTGGAAAGGTTGGAAGAACTTTAAAAGAGCGCGAATCCCTTGAGTTTTTAAAGAAGTTCAAATTGAGCAAGAGACATAAAAATAAATTAAAATGCTTTATATTCAAAAAGAGATACAGCATTGACCTTGAAAAATGGTGTACAAGAAAAGTAAAGATTAGAAAAAATAAAATATTACAATATAATACTTATATTTAATATTATAGACATTTATTTTGAAAATTTTTTTTTTTGCACACTTAACGTTTGGTTAAAAATTAAAAAAAAAAAGGTTTTTTATTTGTTTATTAAAACAAAAAATTAAATAAATAATTTAAAAATATATTTTATCATTTCTTATTTAGAAATATAGCTAACAAAGTTCTTAAATAAAAAAAAAATATATATTTAAAAAATATTTTTTTTTTAAAAATCTATTTTATTATATATTATTTTGAAATATAGCTGAAAAAGACCTTAAATAAAAAAAAATTAAGCTTGGCCTTGTTTAAAAACAATAATATAAAAAAAAATAGAACTATAGCTGAAAAAGCTCTTAAATAAAAAAATTAAGCTTGGCCTTGTTTAAAAAATAAAAATAAAATGTAATATTTTTATAAAATATTTTTTTTTTAAATTTAAAATGTTTTTTACTAAAAAGAATATTTAAAAAAAATATTTATTAGATTGTGTTTTATTCTTATTTTTATTGTGTTTAAAATTCTGTCACATGACATATCGTATATATATCCTCATATCATATCATCCCATATGTATATCTATATCAATCGATAGCAAATTGCATTTATCGATAACTTGTTACATCAATTTTATAGCTTATTCCTTCCCCTATTCCTTTCACTCTCAATGAGTAAATATGACATAAAGCTATTTTCCCTCACTTTTTAACCACCCATCACTTAATCCCCACAATCCGAGACAGCATTACTATCCATCCTCCCACTCACCCAACTCTCTCTCTCTCTCTCTCTCTCGCTTTTGCTCATAAGGAGCATAATCACATCATAACATTAAGTAGTTTATTCCATTAGAAGACCTTCAAAAAGGTTAAGCATAAATTAAATTAAGCAGAAACCAGCAGAAAACTAACCACCAAATATTTCCACAAATGTCCAATGCTTCTTCTTCAGCATCATCATCGTCTACAGTTTTGTTATGTTTTATTTATATTTATTTTATGCAAAAAGCGAAATGGAAAAAAAATAAAAGAAAACAGAACGGAAAATGTTGAAAAACTTGCACAATTTTAATGTGCGAAGCAACCCCAAACAAAACTCAATGAGATGTTGCTTTAAGACTTATTTTTTTTAACAACACATTTTTGAATGCTTTTCTTATACCTTGTAAATGGAGTGCAATGAAAAGCTGGGTGGTGTGCTTGTGAAAGCAAGTCAAAAATATTTTAGATTTTATATTGGGTTAAAAATCTTTTTTTTAATGTTCTATCTTAACTTTTATGAATCTCAAGATCTATTAGAGCTAAAGTTAAACAATTTGGTATATAGATAGGATAACATATCATCATATAGATGAGGTGAATCCTTTGAATCTCAGGATCTATGAGCGCTAAAGTTAAATAATTTGGAATATAGCTAGGATAACACCTTTTTATATAAGTGAAGTGAATCTTTTGAAATCTCAGGATCTATAAGTTAAGCAACTTGGAATATATATAGATAAGGTGAATCCTTTGAATCTCAGTATCTAATAGAGCTGAAGTTAAGCAACTTGGAATATAGCTTGGAAAACACCTCATCATATAGATGACAATTAAAAGATACAAAAAAAAATTTTGTATTATTATTAATACGTTAGGACCCATTAAAATAAAGGATATTGTTTCATATGACTTACAAAATTTTGTATTCCAAAACTTTTTAAAATCTTTTTATAGGGTATACTTAAGTCAAGCTTACTTCTTTCTTTTAAAATTTTGATGTCTCTATTATGCATAAACTGGAGCAAAATTTGTGCAGCCGGAAAAATTCAATTGAGCGTAAACAGAGGCAACAACAAAAACAACAAAAAAAGTAGCAGAAGGCAATTGTGAATATTTAAAAGAAAGTGTTGCAGAAGGAGGAGGGTTGAGTTGTACTCCTGCCTGTAATTAAAAAACATTTGTTGTTGCCTGTGAACCTTTTCCTCATTTTATTTTCGTTTTATTTTGTTGAAAAAGTTTCACAGCAAGCAAATCGCAGCCAATTTCAAATTCAATTCCAACTTCAATTCCCACGCGTGCCGCTGCCTCAAAACTAATTGCAAATTAATGACTTTGTTTAAGTTGCCGCAATGAGAAACAGCAACAGCAACAACAACAATCAGAACTAGGCAACATTTTTGCGCATCTTTCGTAGAGCAACTTTTGCCCAGGTCATAAGCAATAGTTCGGCTTGCAGGGCCCTTGGCTCGAGTTAATCAATCATTTTCGCCATTACATGATTGGCCAAAAACAACAACAACAACAACAAAGAAAAAACACATTTCTATCATGTCAGCCAATTTGCGGCTAATTAGTTTTCTTTGAGCAAACGCCCCAACAATAGCACTGATCGCCTCAGTGCGAACGAGACAGCTAGCATACGAATTGCAATGGTCGCAAAGCTTTCGCCATAACTGCAGCAATGCGCGCGTGTGTGAGCGAGCGAGATGGCCTTATAGAACATTTTGCAAACGGGTTCCCCATTGGATGCGCAAAAATGGCGATTGCCTTGGGGATCGCCAAATGTTGCATCTGTATGTGCATTGTCAACGGCGATAACTGTAAAATGGCTAGGGCTTAAGCCAATCAGCGCTGATTTGTGTGAGAAGTGCAGGCAAAATTGAATTTTAATTGAAAATGAAGGAAATCTGTAATAATAAAACGAAAATAAAATATAATAAAATTATTTTTCATGTAAATAAGCAGAATAAACATATGAAATATCTATAAAGTTATGTTTTCATGCACTAAACTGGTTTTATTTATAGTTTAATCATATTGTTATATGAACTGATCATCTAACAATGAAAAATACAAGCAACATAATACTACGCTTTACAAAAAATATGTGTTTAGTGGGGCGCGTCCATGTCGCACTATCAGCGAAACTACAACAATAACAACTTATACATCTATGTATTTACACAGAATTTTGTGAATGCAAAAAAAGAGCCCATTGCGCATTGTTCAGATTTATAGCCCACATATATATGTATGTACATATACTATATGTATATGTAAAAGTATAATTATATACACACATACATATGTACGTACATATACTTCTAAAAAGCTCTAATGCCAAACGAGTTTCAACACATGTAGTTACATATTGTTATTGTTGTGTGCGCCAAGGTAGGGTATATTGACTAGAATATGAAGTTTGTAACGAATGAAATTGGATTAATTGTAAGGTAGATTAATTGAGAGAGAAGTTAGTATATACTTATATGTGTCTTATATTCTCTCCGCTATTTGTTAGAGCAACTTAAATTCGTTACTTTTGTACAGTTTTTTTTTTGTGTAGCTTGTTTTGCGTTAATCTTTCAACAATGTGGAGCTGCGCTGCGTGGACATGAAATTTATGGGATGTCAAAGGGCCATAATCTGTGCGACGTCGTCGAAGGCGACGTCGACTAAGTAGACCGACAGAGCGGACGGACAAGCAGCAGAACCTAGTCAAGTAGAAGAGGGCAGCAGGCAGCAGGCAGCGCGTGCAATGTGAGCGACAAAGCTTTGCGCGCTCACGCACTCAGCCCCAAAAACGCACACGCACACACACACACACACACATACGCACATGTAGGCATACGCATGTGGCCGATTACCTCATCGCAGCGAATGTCAGCGCCAAAAGGCAGCCGAAACAAATACACAAAAAAGCGCAGAGCAAAGGCAAAGCATGGAATGCGTGCGAGCAGTGCGAGCGAGACAGAGAGTGAGAGAGAGGAGGCGGAGGAGGCAGCGGGGTTGGGCTAACGCACTTTGTTTGCTAGAGGCCAAACGCATACTAAGCCAAGGCGTATGCATGTGTGTGTGTGTGCGTGTATGTTCTAGTGCTGATTAAAAAAGCGTGCGATCTTTTATTAATGCTGCTGCTGCTGTTGTTGCGGTGGCAGCTTTTGCGTTTGCTGTAACTTTTGCCTGCTGCTGCTGTTGGCGTCGACGTCGCTGCCCGTGGCCTGCGCTCAAGAACTGGTCCAGCAACATTTTAATTAATGATCTCTGACAATGCTGTTGCTGCTTCTACAATTTATGCCCTATAATGTGGCGAAGAAAAGGGCTATGATATGATTTTGGCATGCATATGTAATGGAGAGAAGCAGGAATATGTAAATGCTTTATACAGAAATACATATATTTCAAATATCACACATATATCTAAGCAACAAAAGCACAAAGAATAACTAAATGTATTAACATCAATTTACTTAAATTATAAATATTTGTCTGCATATTTTATAAGTCAGCTTAAGGTAATGTCAAATAAAGGCTTTAGCTGGCAGCTATAATACCTGTGAAGAGCGGGCTGATTTATTACAAGCTGATTAAAAGCTTAGGAAAATATATAAATATAAAAATTTTATTATGAATATAGATACATACATATGACAATTAAAAAATATTTGAAGACTAAAATATATACTATAAATTTTATTTTTTAAAGAAAATAAAATAAAAATAAAAAAATTGAAAATTAGTACAAAAATTAAAAATCCTAATTTTTTTATTAAAATTTTTTATATGTATATTTGAATATATCTATATTTATTAAAAAAAATTTGAAAATTTTAAAAGATTTGATTGCTTATATATAATAAATTAATTTTATAAATTAGTATAAATATTATAAAATTCTTTTTTTATGAAAAATTTTTAAATGTATATATATTTTTTTTATTATACGCAGCCTTAAGCAATCTTCTGTATATTTTTTTGGCACTAAAGCAAACACTTTAATTTAATAAATTTTTTTTTTCTTTGTGTTTTATATGAAATCTGTCTTGTATTGACAATAAACAAATTGATTAATATTTGTATATGAAATAAATAAAAAATAGAAATAAAAAAAACATGAAATGTCTATTAAAAAATTTTAAATTTTAATAACAAATATTAAAAAATAATTTTTTTTTTTAAATTTCTTAAAATCTTTAAGTTTCCTGCTACTTTTATTGGGAAATTAATCTAGTTTTAAATTTAGGAGACAAGAAAAATTTCATCTAATTATTGAGCTACAAATATATTTACTATAGTAAATTTTGTTCTTCTAATTTAATTGAAATCTTGATAGAAATTTAAAGTTAAGCTTTTTCATATTTTTTATATATATTTATAAATAGATTTTCATCTTAAAGTAAGCTTATAAAGATTGCTATAGAATACTTGGAATTTTTTTGGTATTTTATTAAAATGTATTTTTTACTTAATCTTTAATTGATATCTTGATAGAAATTTCAAGTTAAATTTTTTATAGATATTTATAAATAGCTTTTCATCTTTAAAAACTTGCTAAATAATACATGGTATTTTTTCTGGTATTTTATTAAAATATTTTTTTTATAATCTTTATTCAAAATCTTAACTGATCATTAACAAATCTTATAAGTTAAAATAATATTTGTGGTATTTTTTTTGTATTTGTTTGTTATTAGCTAAGACTTTTGACTTTTCTCTTTTTCCCTCTTAAGTCTATTTCTAGCTATGTATATGTCTCTACACTTTACTACAGGGTATTTGATTAGTCTTGCATACCCGTTGCATTGGCCAATTCTTTGTTCTTCAGCCTTCTTCTTCTTCTTCTTTTGCTTAGCACTTCTATTCACTTCTTGCTCAACTGCGCCAACAGCTTCTATCGAATTCAGCTGAATGTAAAATCTTGTATGGTAGGTCATTTGCTCTCCCTCTCTCCCTCCCTCTCCCTCTCTTTCACACTGCTGTCACTTGTAATAGCCGGAAATGTGCCTTGTTCTTGTTTTCTATCTTTTACAGGCCAAAAAATAAAAAGATTGAGCCACAAAGATATTAAAAAAGACAACGAAAATTTTTCGACTCTTTTCTGTGTGTAATTAATCAAAATGCGAATCAAGGCAAATCAAGGTGTGTGCTGCACCTGCAGGACCTTTCGACATGCCTGCACGCAATACCCAAACGAAAGTGGGAATGGCAACAAAAACAAATAAGTAGCAAGGTAAACCACACATAATTATTGTAATTTACATTTTCAGCAGTTGTGTGGAAATATAAATAAGAAAAGAACACAAAAATTGTGCGCAAAAACTGAAAGGTTAATAAATCAAAGTGGAAGAGGCACAAACTAGACGACTAAATTATACTCTATGTAGGAGATATGGGAAATAGCTCAATATGTTTATATATTTTCAGTTTATATTTGGATTTTTGTGACGGGATTTACTTATATAGATGATATATATGATGATATGATATGGGCATGTTGGACTTATTGAGAAAGATATACATGTTAGTAAATAAATAGATTTAAAATATATAAATAAAAAATAAAATACATTTATTTTAAAATAATATAAAATTAAAAGTATAAAATGTACTTTTCCTAGATTTAGATCTACGCCGAATAGTATTTGTAATTAAAAATTTAAATATATTTAAATGTATACTTCTTATATCAAGTCCATTCAATTATGATCTTAACTGCAAACTAATTTTTGAAAAATAAAAAAAAAGCAAAAAAGATATATCTTTTAGATAAATATATATATATATATATATATATATATATATATATATAGTATATATGCTGTTAGAGAATAGTTTGTTATATTTTTTAAATTTTATTTTAATTTGTTAATAAATAATCTTCTATTATCTATATAATATATAAAATAATATAATAATAATATAAAAATAAAATGAAAATTTTCATAAATGTTTTACATTAAGAACAACACTAAATAGTATAGTATTTGGCTCGATTTCGTATACCTTAGATCTATTCCTAAAGTTATATTATTTATATAAAATATACATATTTGCAAAGTCTCTTTAAAGTTGAAACATAAGATTTTTAGAGAAAGGAAGACGTTTAAAAATTTCCAGTTTATATACATACAAAATTTGTATATTTTTTTTAAATTTAATTAAATTTATTGAAAAATTAAAAAAAATCTTAAAATTAATTTTGTTTTTAGATTTTAAAGCTCAGCTGCTGATAAAAAGTCTTTAAAATGGGTGCTTAAAACTTGCAGTTTATATACATACAAGCTTTAAGATCTCTTCCTTATAGTTTATATAAGTATACATACAATTTGTTGGATTTCTTTCTTTCTATCTATTTTTATCACATTTGGCAAACTGTTTCAGCTAGCTAATTAACCCTCGACTGCATATCACAGTCAAGTCATAAAATAATCATAAGAATTACAAAAAACAAGAGTATAAAGAAATACAGGCAAAGGTTTACATACCAATATGTATATGCTTTATGCCATGCACAAAGCTGGAGCCTAAGTGGCGTATGCGTAATATTATTATTATGTATACGCAATGGGTTACGCGGGGGTCAAGCGAGCACACACTTTAGTGTGTGTGTGCGCGCTAATGACCATAAAGTCCACAGTATTCAACAACAAAAAATCATATAGCACACATACGCACCGTGAGCCCAGCCCACAAAACATTTCCCCCTTTCCGCTCTTAATTTTATTATTTTCTCATAAATTTTCTTTCGTTTTTTTTTGGTTTTCTGTGTCCTTTATTGCATTTTAATGGAAATTTTTTTGTATTTTGCCTCGCACGCAGCTTTTCATTTATGGTTCGACCACCTTCTGTGCCACTAATATGACAAAAACGAAGAAGATAGTTAGAAAGACAAAACAATTAAGTTATTTACTAATTTCGAAATTCTGTTTTGTAATTATTTAAAGGCTTGGTTTAATGTTTTTCTTTTTTAGCTCTCATTATTTGTCGCAATGGATTTTTATTGCAAAATTGCGTTCTCAGTTCTAATTCCTGTTTTTCTTCCTCTATTTTCCTGCTCCTGAAAGTGACCTCAATTGTGTTTCGTTTGGGGTTGATTCATGATTCATGTTCCTTGCAGGGGCCAGTCCCAAAAAATATGCAAATTTTGCAATATGATATATGTTCATGAGTATTTGTAATAATATCGTGTAATGTGTTTAATGAGACGAGGCTATGGTTGGGTTGGGGTAGGAGCATTGCTATAAAAACATATTCCATTGACAGTAAGTGAAAGGCGGAGAGAGTTCATAGATTAACCAGACAGAAAGTTTTATACTAGGTAAATATTGGGGCTAATTTGAAAACAGCTAAAGAAATCAAAACTATGGGAATTTTTTAAGAATTAACATAAAATTTATTGTAGGTTTTCTCTATATGAAATCTAAGATTAAACGAAAAATAAACAATAATTTAGAAAAATTAAAAAAAAATTGTAGACTATGTTTTGCATAGGATCTATCGAATAGACTTTTAAAATTTATTTAATATAAATTATAAAAAATATATGGATTAGTTATATTGATATAAAATAATTGCGAATTGGCTTAGCTAAGAGATTTGATACTTCTTTTTTTATAGATAATTATAGTATATTTTTTTAAATAAAATACATTTTAGTTTATTTAATTAATTCAAAGTATTTTTTATTTTTATTAAATTTTATTTCATATCATTTGATTTGTTTACAAAAATTATTATTTATACTAGAATTCGATATAGTTAGAGATAATCAACCCAGATAATATTGATCTTCAGCTTAGCCAACTATATGTGCGTAAAGGTAGTTGGAAGAACGAACCGATCTAATTGGAGCTATCGGTAAAGTATAGTTGGAAATCATCACAGAGCGAATGTGCAGAGAAAGTAATGCTAGGAGAAAAGTTTGCGCTTTTGCAGAAAAAAATATTAAGGTCGAATAAGTGGAGCCTGGACGAAGGATTCTTTTATTTGTGCAAAAAGGAATTATAGAGGTTCAGCTTATTAAGATTAAAACACAAGTTTATAGAGTTCAAAAATATATTTAAAAAAATTTAATATATGCCCTTTTACTATTTTTCAGTCCGACATAAAAGCAATTAAACTTATCTCCTGTTCAGCTTCTCATTTATCTCCAAATTTTATAGCACACTTAACACATGCAAAGTTTTTTTCCCTTCAACAATTTTCACAATTTGCAAAATTGTGAATTTTTATGCATAATATTTGTGCAGATAGCAAATTTATGATTATTGCGATTCCCAAGAAAACGAAAATATGATAATAAAAACTAGAAATTTATAGGACAAACAAAAGGCTGAGAGAGAGAAAAAAACAAGCTTAGAATGAAAGGAAAAGGAGTTCATTCAAGCGAGGCACTAAAAATCATTCAAATTAGTTCACGAAAAATGGAGAAAAACAAAAAAAGGCAGCGAGAAGAGTAGAAGAAGCAGAGCAGGCAATCCAATCACCACAACAACAACAATGGGCTGATAATGTTGCAAGTGAAAGCAAGAAAAAAAAATTGCTGCCACAGCAAAGCCTATGAACTATGAAAGAGGAAGAGGAAGCAGGATGCCTGGCGCCTCGAGACGAGCATCGTAAAAATCCACTAAAGAGAAATAAGCAAAGGGAAAAGTTAATTGCAAAACAGCGAATAGCAAATGCTCTTTTTCTGTAGAGAAGACTTTTTTATGTTGAAAAACTAAAAATGTTTTTGTATATTCTTAATATAAGTTATATTATGAAAAGAGAGTATGGAAATGCTTGTTATATGTCATGAAAAGAGAGTATAGAAGCAGAGTATAAAATTTTTACAGTATATAGAAAAATTACTATAGAGAAATGAGAGTTAATTTTAATTGATTAGAAAGCTAAACCATTTGTAGAGTACAGAAAAAGTCATTAAAGGAATACTATATTAGAAAAAAAAAATACTAGAAGAACCTGAGCTATATATGTCATAAAAAGAATTTAAAGAAGAGAAACAATAAAATCTTTGCAATATAGAGAAAGAGCTAAGAATGTTCTTCTGTATATTATATTTACTATATTTAAAATAAGAATTGATAGAAGGCGATTAGACAAGTAAAGATTGTAAAAGCTTACTATAGTGAGTGAAATTAGCAAACTCTGCTATATATCATGCAAAGCGGATATAGATATACCAAATTTTTTGGATAAGTTTCAATTTCTTTGCATAATCGATCTCTTTGGACTCTAACTAAGGTTTACAAGGAATAAACTTTATAAAGAAAATAATAAATAATAATAAAAAATAAAAAATTGGAATGTGAAAATTGATTTCTGATCATTCTAGTTTAATATAGATTATATTTTATATATAGCATATATATGTTATTAAGCAGCAGATCAATAACTTAACTTTTTCAAAAATTGAAATTAAAACAAAAAATTGGTTTTAATTTTATAATTTTAATTATATAAGCAATTCTTGAATATTGAATTTTAACTATAATATTTATATACACTTTACAGAGAGCTCTCAGCTTTCTTTCACTGCAAAAAAATATTTCAAGAAATTGCTTTACCTTTTTTTTAGAATTTTTAATTTATTTTAAGCCTATGGGAAACTTGTAATATAATTATAAATTTATTCTTATAATTATAAATTTATTTAATATAATTATAAATTTATTCTGTGATTCTTATAATTAAAAATCTATATTGTGTTCAATTACTAAGAATTATCCATAGCAAAATGTCATAAGTTTAACTACAGTTAAAGCCCAGTTTCATTAGCTTTAGATAAGAGATGGGCGTCGGGATAGGAATTTTTGGGACCCAAAATTATCCCGTAATGATTTTCGCTTTTGGATGGGCTTGTGAAAGATTCTAAAATAGTTCGGGATGTTCGGATAAGCGCTTTGTTATGAGACCATGATAAAAAATTCCAGAGATATGCTCTGAGACGGCGGCATTTCAAAGATACCCGTTCGGGACCCGAAAATCTATACTCATAAGCATATTTCTAGAATACCTCACCATGCCCCTATGATCTAGGGATCAAAAACTTATATATATATATATATATATATACATATTTCACACTTTTAGCTACGCTTTTCCCTCATTAACTGTCATATTAACTAACATATTAAATATACCCTTAGTTAGGGCAACATTAACCAAACTCTTCTTAACGCAAGGAACAACAATCTGTATGTCTGCCTATCCCTATTCCTATATATATATATATATATCTGACATGCTGGCACACTCATCTAGTTTTGTTTTTAATCTTTTGGCCTTGTTTTTGGCGCTTTTGGCCAGACAGACGGACAGACAGATAGTTATTGCAGTCTGGAGCCGGAACTGGAGCCAGTTCATTTGACATTTAATGTTTCACTTATGTGCGAGATACACACACACACACACACACGCACACATATATAGTTGTTATATAGTGCAGTGTGTCTTTTGTCCTTTGCTGCTGTTTGTGACATTTGTAAAATATTTTCTTTTTGGGCTTTTCCGCTTTTCTTTTCTTTTCTTTATTTTTTCTCGCTCGGTGCCTGACGCCAGTTTCCCCATTAAATTGATAAGGAAAATACTTTTGGCGGGGGCTGTCTGGAGAACTGCATGAATGGCCTCCAAAAGACGATGCCAGGAGCTTGATACAGTTATTGACTGGAGCGTAGGCAGGGGGCATGGCTGGGGGAGGTGGCTAAAGTAAATCTTTGAGGAAGGGTGTTCCTTTGGGAGGGGTCTGCAGAAATTTAGCGCTGAGTGAATTTTAGAAAAATTAGCAAAGGGAACGAATTTGTATTAAAGAAAATTAAGTTTTTAGCGAAAGTTAGGAAACCATTTAAAGAAAAGGAAAATAAATTAAATTAAATAAAAGAAAAATATTTGAATATATGCAGTTATAGATAGTTATATATGTATATAATGAAGAAACTAAATTTGATCCTGTTTAATCTCTCCCTATCTCTCCCTAGCAAATGATTGTTAAGGATGTCTTCATGGTCTGAGCTTATTATGATATCTTTCTTTATATTAGAATTTCCCTAGATCTTTCTTTAGGCTCCATTTCATGTTCTCTCTCTTTCACCCTATACATTTGTTCTTTCTTTATCTCTTTGTTTTTAATTATTTTAATCCACGATATTTCTCTCTATAAATTTTTAATTCTTTTTCTGGCTCCATCTATCCATCTATATATCTATCTTATAATCTTGACATCCTTTACCTTTTTTTCATTCTATCTATTTTTCTATTTTTCTATCTATCCATCTATATATCTATCCATATATATATATTTTATTAGTTATCTATTTATTAATGTTTCTATCTATCTATCTATTTATCTATCTATTTATATATCTATCTATCTATCTATATTTCTATTTATCTATTTATCTATCTATCTATCTATCTATCTATCTATCTATTTATCTATCTATCTGTCTATGTATATAAATTTACCTATCTCTCTATTGAGCTATCTGTCTATCTATCTATCTATACAGCTATTTTTATACCCTGAACCCATTGAAAATGGGAATTCAGGGTATAATGGTTTTGTGACAATGTATGTAACAGGCAGAAGGAGGCGTGGCAGACCCCATAAAGTATATATATTCTTGATCAGGACGACGAGCTGAGTCGATCTAGCCATGTCCGTCTGTCCGTCTGTCCGTCCGTCCGTCTGTCCGTCTGTCCGTCTGTCCGTCTGTCCGTCTGTCCGTCTGTCCGTCCGTATGAACGCAGTGATCTCGTAAACCACAAAAGCTAGAGACTTGAGATTTTAGATATATATTCTTGTATACCATACGCAGTACAAGTTTATTTTTTTTTTTCGATAACTCATCCCATTTCCTTATTATCGATAACAATCGATATTTTGACTTTGTTTTTAAGCTATAACTTATAGACCATGATAGCTAGAGATACCAAATTGACTACGTAAGTTGCTGTGATGTAAATATAGATAATAATTTTTTTAAATTTTGGATACCTCCCCCATTAGCCCCATAAGTGGAAAAAACGTATTTCAAATACTAGAGAGTTGGGATTTTGTATATATACACCTCTAGATGTCAATATTATGTCCTGAAAATTTCATTAAGAAAGTAGGTCTAGAACCGAAGTTATCTAACAATGAATTTCTCATAATGCTGCCCAGAATGCAGCTCAAGCGCAGCCGCTAAATTATGTACGCAGTAAGCGGCGCGCTTGCTTGTGTATGTATATGTGTGCGTGTGTGTGTGCGCGCAGTGGGTAATTTGTACCGGTAAAAGATGTAAGCTAGATTGTTTAAAACACCGTCTCGGACTTGGTTCAGGGGATCTCGTAGTCGGGCAGACCCGACTAGAGCATTCTTACTTGTTTCATATATCTTTCATACAATCTATACATATTTCTATCTCTCCTGCAATCCATCTATTTTCTATTTATCTATTTCTCTATTCATCTATTTATTTTTCTATTTATCTATCTATATTTCTGTCTATCTATCTCTCTATCTATCTATCTATCTATCTATCTATTTATCCATTTATCTTTCTATATATCTCCATCTATGTATGTTTTTATGTATCTATATTTTATTCTATTCATCTACCAATATATCTATTCATGTATATCTACCTATCTAGATGTCTTTATATTTATCTATAATTTATCTGTATTGCTATCTATATTACTATCTCACTTTATTCTTTAGTACAAGTATAGTATAAGTTTAACTTTATCAATTCAATTTCTAGCTCAAATCTTTTTCAATCAAAAACTTCTCTTTCTACTACATTTATCTCCCAGAATCAATTCAAATCAAATGGCAATCCCTTTGATAAGAGAACAGACTCTATAAAATAAATACTGCCAGAGTCAATTGACATGCAAAGATATATAAGTATATATAGAGGATTTATATAATTCGAAAGTTTTTTTTGCCTGGGCATAAAAATCAAAAAAATATCTACACATATTTTTATGGACTATGGAAGATGTTTTCTTGTTGTTGTCAACTGTTTGTTGTTGCTGTTGGTTGTTGTTGGTTGTTATTGGCATTATTAACGCAGCAATTTGTTTGCGTGGGCATTGCCCAGCAATAACAAGAGGACAAATAAATACTGGCAGGAGTCGAAGGAGGCGAGGAGCTCTTTGGAAGTTGAAAAGTCGTGGCAAGTACTTTTAACGTATTGCCATCCATTGCCCCAGTTCGACTGCAGGACACAAAAAGGACCTTCCGATTTATGTTGTTTGTGCTCTTGCTATTGCTCTCTTCCTCTTCCTCTTCCCACTCGCTGGCTGCCTTTGTTTTTGGCCGTTGCCACATGTTAATGTCCTTTGTATTGGCAGCTTGGCTGTTTGTCCTTTTCCTCTTCTTCTTCTTCTTCTATTTTTTTCAACTGTCATTAGAAGTTTTTCCTTCGCTTTTCTTTTTGCCATTTGACAACGTCGTTTTATTGGCTGTCCAATGTCCTTTTTTTTATATTTTGACATTTATTGGCAAGTTTTTTACTTTTATTTTTTAAGTGTCGAGCCTTCTTCTTCTTCTTCTTCTTCATTTTGCAGTTGTTTGTTTTCCTCTTTTCAAGCGAGATTATTTCACTTTTCAAATTGTTTTCAATTGCTGCATATAAAATTTACTTCGAAATTAGTCAATTTTCGAACTTCCCAGATGTGTTGCTTGAGTTAAAGAAGAGAGGTTTCATGTTCCAAAAGTTGAATTTTTCGAACTCATTTTGATAACTAAGAAAACAACTGAAAAATAACCAATTTTTTAAGCATGTTTCAAGTTTTTTCCATTTTCGAACTTTATTAATTTTGATAAGAAAACAACTGAAAAATAGGCAAATTTTTTTAAGCATGATTCGAGTTTTTCTATTTTCAAAATTCAAAAAATCTCATTTTTCGAAATAATTTTGATAACTTAGAAAACAACTGAAAAATAAACAATTTTCTATTATTGATATTTTTAAGCATGTTAGAGTTTTTTCCATTTTCGAACTTCGAAGATGTGCTATGTTCGAAAAGTGTAAGTTTTCGAAGTCATCTAAGTAACTTAGTAAACAATAGAAAAATATTTATTATATAAATATTAAATATTTATTTATATACTTTTTTTTATGCATACATATCTCGAATTTGCATAATTTCGAAATTCGAATGACATTTTTCAATGTTGTCTGTTCTTTGACGAATATACTTTATTGAGCCCGTTTGAATCCATTCTTTCGATTCACATCACTAAAATTTATGACCGAACTGAGTTAATTTCTAAACACCGAAAGAGCGTAACTTCGTTAAATTAAATTTGATCTTCGAAAAATATTTTTAATCTTTGAAAACTAAAGCTTTTCGAACACGTAGAGTTCTTTACTTTAAAAGAAGTTTAGAATTCTATAATGTAATTTCAAAATTTATTACAGTTTTCCAGTGATTCCGAAATTAGCTATTTTAGGAACTTCGAAAAACTGAAACTTGATCAAACGTTGAATGTTCTTAGAAATTTACATATTTTCGAACCTAAATGCATTTTTATCGAAAAAAAAAATGCAAATTCCAAATTTTTTTAAAAATTCTTTGATTGAATTTAAATTTAGCCAATTCTTGAACTTCGAATAGCTATAACTCAGCTAAATGGATCCAATTTTCGAAAGATATAAATTTTCGAATTCATACGAATCCCTTTTAACAGTTAACATGTCATATGAGAAAATCTTTTAGTCGAGCATTGCCTTCACTCTGCTTGTGCTCAGTGTGTGTCAAGGCAAAGTCTGCAAACGTGATAATTATTATCAAAAAAAAGAGGCACAGCGCACACTTCTACGTAATTAAGGCAATATGTGGCTATCAGCCGGGTAGCAAGTCTGATAAACGAGCAGACAAGGTGTAAAGCGACAAGAAAAAAAAGGCAACAAAAAAAATAATAATAAAAAAATTACATTTCGCACGTGAGCTGCGAACGCAAAGCATACGAAAATATGTTCAAAATGTGTTTGGGGTGACAAAAGTGTGCTAACAAAATAGATAACATGCGTTGGAAGTAAGAAAAAACACAATTTATGCATGAATTAAAACGTTTTATGCATAATTAATTAAACAACTTAATAATAAGCAAAGCGAAAGAGTTTTCAACAAATCAAAAGCTTAATTAATGCCAAGAGAAACGCAGCACACAGCGAAGAGCGAATCAAAGCAAATCGATAAGAGTGCATTTGTGTTAGCTGCAGACTCTCTTCTTTCGTCAAGTTGAACGAAAGCAAAAGTGACGCGCGCAGCTAAATCTATTTAAATATAAGAGTGCAATTGTCTTTGCCTTTGTGCTTAGAGGGGAAATTTAAACAAATTAAATTATTTCGTTAAGTTGCAAAGCCAAAACGAAAAGTACTTAAGTGAAGAGTGCGATTATCTTTTCGACTGTTTCAAAAGGGAAATTTAGGCAGTTTGAATAGTTCGTTAAGTTGCAAAGGTAAAACATAAAATACTTAAGTGAAGAGTGCAAGTGTCTTTTAAAAGAGAAATTTGGGCAGTTTGAATTGTTCGTTAAGTTGCAAAGGTAAAACAAAATATTTAAGTAAAGAGTGCAATTGTGTTTTGCGCAGTTGCAAATTTAGGCAATTTTAATTGTTCGTTAAGTTGCAAAAGGAATCCAAAAACTACTTAAGCAAAGAGTGCAAGTGTCTTTTGGACTGTGTTAAAGGGGGAAATTTGAAATGTTCGTTAAATTCAATATACTGCAATTGTATTTTAAATGAAATCTACAGATTTTGAATTATTAGTTAAGTTAACAAGGCAAACAAAAAAAAATTAAAGAGTGCATTTGACTTTTGGACTGTGATAAAGGGGAAATTTGAATTGTTCGTTATTTTGAATATACTGCAATGGTATTTTAGGGGAAATTTAAAGATTTTCAATTGTTCGTTAAGTTGCAAAGCCAAAACGCTACGTGCAAGAAGAGCAAAATTGTCTTTTGGTCTTAAAAGGGAAATTCATATTCATTAATTTTAATAAATCATAAATCAAGAGTGCAATGGTATTTTAAGGGATATTTAAATGAAAATTTGCAGTGTTTGAATTCAGAGTGAATTTGTTTTCGAAGGCGGCATTTCAACAAATTTGAATTTTTCGTTAAGTTGATAAGGAGTGTAATTGTTTTTAAAGCAGTATTAGAAAGACAAATTTTAACTAATTTTGGGTAATTAAATTCGTGTGTTAAATAATACAAGAAACAATAAACGGAAGACTTATTAGTTTGATAAAATAAAAGTCTTCCGAACTGTGTATAGCAAATGTAATCAAATCATTCATCAAATAAATCAAAGGCTTTGATTAATAGCATAATTGCTATCAAGCTGGCTTTATGGGAAATTATATATTTTTGATATTTCGTTAAATTGTTCAAAAAATACCAAAAAGTTACTTAAATGTTAAATGCAGTATATGTAATTCAATACACTAACCAAATAAATCGTTAAGATCAAGATAAGAGTGCAATGCTTTTGCAAAAGGGAAATTCAACAATTTGAATTGTTCGTCAAGTTATGATGAAAGAGTGCAATTGTTTAAGTTAGTTAAGTCAGCTCTCTCTTGTTCGTTCCAAACTAAACGAAAGTGAAGCGCGCAGATTTGAAATAATTTGAAATTACAAAATGGCTGTAGTTTAAAAAGAATACTAATACAACAACAAATACGTTTAATTGGCAGCCGCCAATTGAAATGCGGAAGTTGCCAAAGATTTATGATATCTTATTTTGTCAAGAAAAAAAAAAAAAACAAAAAAAACTTAAAATAAGCCTACAAAAAAGGTTTCTCAGGCCACGTTTAGACGAAGCCCAAGAGTTTGCAGCGTCATTCGTATGGGGCCGCATAATTACCGGTTATTGTACGCTTGGTAAATGCGCCGCTGAGGCTGCGACCTTACGCACAAAATGCGTGCGAGACACGCACACACTTACACACACATGCACACAGATACAAAGTAGTTATATGGCAGGCAGTTGGCAACACGCTGCGCATTGCTGATCTCACAATATTTCTGGTTTCTTTTTTATTTTTGGCTGGCTACGAAAATGCCTAGAAAAATTTTGTTTGCCTCTCTAGGCCCTGTTTGAATGTATTTTTTTTCTAGTCAAGCTAAGCTCAAGCAAACAAAGTGGAAGAAGAAGCAGAGACATGCGCTACGCAGAATTTTATGCGTTTGCAAAGTTTTCGTTTTCGTTGTTCACTTCTTCGTCATTCTCCCCCTACCTTTTGTGCTTCATTTTCGTTTGTCTATGCCTCTGTCGCTGTTTCTGCTCTTCAACAACAAATTTGAAGAGCTTTCGGTTTGGTTGAGTGCCCTACAAAATGTTAAAACCATGACAGATTGGCTAACTAATTGAGAGAAATGCAAATAAATAAATATTTAACAAATAAAAAACTATAAATAAATTAATTCAAGACTCTTCTTATTTGTTCTAGAGATTAAAATTAATATAAATAAATATATTACATTTTTTTCATGATATATATTTACTAAAATTCTAAAATTATCTATTATTAATTTTTTTAAAATTATTTTGACTGAAATCTTTATTCAATAAATGTGCTTACTTACTAATTTTTATTAACTATTTATCGAACATATGAATAAATTATTTTACGATAACTTTTCTATGTATATAATTTGTTATTTATCGATAAATTAAATAAAATCAATATAAATAAAAATATTACATTACAAAAATTCCAAAATTATCTATAATTAATTTTCTTTAAATTATTTTGACTGTAATCTTAATTTTATAAACATCTTTATTTACATATTTTTTATTTATCGAATTCATGAGTAATTTCTTTTTGGATAACTTTTGTATTTATAAAATTTGTTATTTATGATAAATTATAGAAGTCTTATATATATATTTATTTAGCTTATAGATATTTATATTTATTTATTTATGGATAGTTTTAAGAAGTATTATATCTGTATATAACACATTTAAGTTTATCGATATGTATTTATCGATATTTTTCAAATTTCTAATATATGGTTATAGCACTTTGAATATTTGTCGGTACTTAAATTTATCTTACGATAAAATAATTTTTTTTCTTCAATAATTACATTTTGTCTTGTTGATAAAAATCCTAAGTTTAAATCCTATTAATAACTGATCTATTTACAAATATATTTATATATCAAATGAAAAATTTGTAAAAAATTGTATATATATCATACATAATGTATCATATCATATATATAATATTTTAAATCTTAAATATAGTTATCGTTATATACATTTGAAATGATAATTTTAAGAAATTTACCTTAAACATACACATGCATATATATGTAGATATGCATAAAAAGACAATTTTTATATAGACTATAATCTTGACTGATATAATTTTTATATATGTTTTATTAAACAAATTTCTTAATATACTTTTTGGTGTACCATATTTTATTTTATTTAAATATATATTTTTAAAAACTTACATATTTGAAAGCATATTTTACAAATTTATCTCAAATTTATATATATACACTTTTCTCATAGCTAAAAAAATATATATATCTGAACTCTTCCCATAGCTCTCACACATGCCTAAAGCTAACAAAACAACACCCACTGCGTATGATTAATGCAGTCACATTTTTGCCATTGTTATGCAAATGGACGAGCGACGCACTTGTTGCGCCTCTCTACGCAATTCTCAAAGCGTCAAGTGGCAGCGCTTGAAGCGCATGCGAACAACCCACGCAGCCTGAACAAAAGCTCGAGCGCATAATTCAAGTGTCATGCGTTTGCGACTAGGCACAGCATATCACGCTCTCTCTCTCTCTCCCTCTCGCTCTCTCGCTCACTCTCTCTCGCTGTACGAGCTCTGCGCATATGCGTAACGCATTTGTTTCGCTGAGCTCTTCGCGTGCTGCGCCTCGCTCCAACGCATTTATTATTATACAACAACAAAAAAATACAAAAAAATTAACGAATCTTTAAATAAAAAAAAAATAAAAAAAACGTTGAACGCGGCTCTATTCAAGGTTATGTTCAGGGCCATACGCACCGCAACGCATCGACAACGAATTTCTGTTTCAGTTTCGGCTTCTATTTTTCTTTCGAATTTTTCGTTAGTGAGTTTGTCACTCTCTTGTTGTTGTTGTTGTTGTAGCTTATTTGTATTTGTATTTGTAGTTTTTTTTATATTTTTTTTTTCGCAGCTGCTAATCAAAATGCTTTAATGCTCTTTGGGCCTGTCGTCCGCTGTAATTTATAAATGCCTAACAAGCAAATTTGTTGTAGTTTTTGATGTCCGTTCGGAAAGTATGAAAAGGGTATATTGGTTTTTTTTTAATGTTTTTTTTTTAAGTTTGGAATATATACTCTTGGGTACTTTCTTTATGATAGAGTGTTGACATATTTTGTAAACGCCCACTGAAGGCGTGGCAGATTGGAGCCAATACAATACTCTGTTACAATTTAACAGCTGAAAACTTGAAGTTTTCTATTAAATATAAAATCATGAAAGTACTAACATGACTACTCCCCCATCCATATTCGGGTTGTAAGACATTGGATTAAAGACCAAATTTAAATTGAAAATAACATTATCGAGAACATTTGGGGACTTTTTTCCAAGAAAAGTAGACAAGGGGGAAGACTTATTAAATGAGTCTGGAACCCTACTTAAAGCAATTAAAAAAAGCGGTTAAACAATTGAAATTGGAAAATATTAAGATTCCTTACCAAACCGTATGTTTAAAATAATTAAGAATAAGGGTGGGGATACCAATTAGTTTATAAAGCTAAAATAGTATAATTTATTATTTAAATTAGTTTATAAAATAATAAAAGTGTCCTTTATTATTTAAGTTAGCCAGTGCCTTGAAACTTTGCTGTATATAATTTTGTTTGATAGTTTTAGTAGTTAAACCTAATCAGTTGAGCCAAAAAATAAAGAATTTTTTATTTGATTTTCTAAAAAAACACAAATTTTAATGAAAGCAAAACTTACAGAACAGAAACTTTGCTGTTTCAGAAATAATAGATTTTTTATACAAAAAAATTTATTTTGGTAAAATCGGAGTACTTGTTACAAAGATATAGCGTTCCAAACCTGAAAAAAGTCAAACCTATTCACTTGAGCGGCATTGTATATATCTATATTCTTATATATATGTGTATCTATATCTATATTCCTATATATGTATATCTATATCATATATACAAATTTAAAAAAAAACTATATCTGAAAGCTTGTCAATATCTCCATTGCCTCTATAAATAGATATCTCATTTATATCGCCCATCCATAACGGGCGTTTCAAATCAATAAACTATTATATATATTTTTATAAATTTCTTTGAACGAGTATTATGCAGTCAGTTTGACGTTTTTAGCTGCTTTTTTCATACATTTTTGTAGTTTATGTTTAGCGATACGCATTATTTACGCAACTGATTTGTATTTGCAGTGCAAACTGTCTGTGTGTTCAGATAGATATGTCTATATATGCATATATACATATATACATATGTATATTTATATGTATTTACATATATACCCATAATTATTTAGCTGAAACGAAGTTAGAAACTATTCAAAGTCTAGCAACATATTTGTTGCCTATATAATAATTAATATAATTTCAACAATTGTAGCAATTGTTAGTGTTAACAGAAGGTTGTCAAGGTTGAATAAAAGTCAAATTGTAAATTGCAGCGGGAATAGAAAAAGGCAACGAACTAAGCATTTTTATAGGCTGCCAAATGTATAAAATGAATAAAAAAAAAGAATAGGCAAAAATATCAAAAGTTAGTTAAACTATAAATAAATAAACTAGAAATAAAAAAATTGTAAGTAAAAAAGAAAATTTAAATATATAATATATGGTATAACATAATATGTAGAAAAGCAGAAAAAATTCTATAACTGAATATAAAAATTAAAAAGTGTTATAAGCGAATATAAATGTCAAAAATATAAAAACTTATTGTAACTAAAAAAATTAAAAAAAAAGTAGAAAAGCAAAAAAGTAAAAGTAAAAAATTTAAGAACTGATTTTAACTAAAAATAAGAAAATAAAAATAAATTAATAAGAATAAAATATATAAAATAAAAAAATATATATTAAATTGAAAAACAAAAATATGTAATAAATAAATTATTTAAACGAAAATAAAAAATATAAAATTTGTTTTAAACTAAAAAAACTGTAAAAGAAATAAATTATTCAAATGTAAAAAAAATTAATTTAAATTTATTAAAGTAAAAAAAAAACAATGAATAAAAAAAAAATATTTTCTGGTTTTGTCTTGAATATATTAAATAAAATTAATTTTTTGTTTAACTTCAATAAAAGATTTATCTTTTTATTTTAGGTCGGTAACATTTTTATTTAGTCAACCAGTTTATGGCTTTATTTATTTATAAATTCATTTACCTTCTTTCTTTGTTTGTTTCTTGACCTGAAGACTTGTCTCTGTTGTGTGATTCCCCATTTCGAGCTTTTTTATAAAATGCGTATTAGCTTTTATTACTACTTTATCGTTATGGATTATATTAAATAAACTCTAATCCCAATGCATTAAGTTTTGTTTTCCATATAAAAAAAAATTTATATATATAAAATATTTAAATACATTATTAAAATATTTAAATACAAACTTTGCTAAACAAAGTTTAACGTTTGGTAACTAATCAAAAAACAATTTTTTTTTGAGAAAAACTTGAAAGTAAATTTCAAAAATTTTCCTTAATACACAAAAGAAGAATATTTCTCTAACTAATTTATATTTTTTTTATAATATAAATAAAAAATATAAATTTAATATATTAAAATTTCTATACAAACAAAAAGTTTTATAAAAAAATGAAATATTGATTTTGATTTTTTTTTTAAATCTTTAGATATAATTTTTTTCTTATCAAAGCTCATCTTTGAATGCAGCCAAATTACACAATAATTGCATAAATTATAATTAAAACTTGACCCTGAAAGTGTTACAGAACTCGTTATGAGCAGCTTTACTGTTCTTAGTCTTAAGAAACTATAAAAACTATGAACTTAAGTGACGTTACATTTGCTGGCAGCAAACATCTGAAATTGTTGTCGATAGTCGCTTTTGTTGTTGTTGTTGGGCGCTGTTGACCTTGGGCACTTTGTAAAGTATCGCCCGAGTAGTTCGTTAAGGGCCCCCGAACAAGCGCACTCACACACACACACACACACACACCAATAGCCAAGGCGAACGCTGCGTTTGCCCTTCTAGAAAAGCAAAACCTAAAGCAAAGCTAAAAAAAACATTTTGGAGCTGCGCTATCAATGCGTATATCAATTAAATGTTGTTGTTGTTGTCGTTGTGGCCCTTCAATCATAAAGTTTACATTTATAGAGCTTTTGTTGCTTTTGGTGCGTTCATTTCCGCACAACAACAAATATTTATGATTAGAAGCTAGCGCACGTCATATACATTTGATTAAACAACTATGTAAAGGAATATTATATACATATATACATATAAGTTTACACTTTACAGCTGCAGGTCTAGCGGAAGCATTGAACTAACCCAAGGTCTTCGAAAAAAAATATATAGATTGATTCTTTAAGCCATTTACATGAGACTCGCAACAACTGACGAAAAAGACTCTGAATTGCGTGCAGCTGAAGAAAATTCAATTTGAGAATAAGTTAGTAGCTTTGGAGAATAGAAAATACACTTGCACTTATGTCATAGAGTTGTAGATAATCGGCTTAAGCTCTCGGAAAAGTAAAAGCTAGTTTGAGCTTTCAATTTCTTCAGATAAAATTGAGTTAAGATATGAGCTAATTATTTTAAATATATACATATATATATAGAAAACATCCAATATAGAAACTTTTTTCAAGTTTTTAGCAACACCTAACATTTTTGTAAAAATGTAAAGAAATTTTTCCTTGAAACACCCACATACTATATTTGTTTCTATAGCTACTATATGATATAGTAAACCGATTGAATTGATTTTGCTAGATGTACTTTCTAGAGCAATAAGCAAGCTCTATCTGAAGTTTCATTAAGAAAGCTGCAGTAACAACTGAGTTATCACAGGCATACGCCTAAATATCTACAAATATATATATATATATATATTTCATAAGAAAAAATTTAAAAAAATTAAAAAAAAATTAAAAAAAGTATACAACAGACAAGACTATTCACATAAAAGAAAAGTTTATAACAAACAATTGTTTTTCTCTAAGAAAGCCATTTACCAAATTTGTCTTGTATGGCAGCTATGTGTTATAATAAACCGATTGAAATGATTTTTATATAAGCACTTTGTACAATACTAAGCAAGCTCTGTACCAAGTTTCATCAAGAAAGCTTCAGTAAGAGTTGAGTTATCATAGGCTAGTAGAACAATAAACGAAGATTTTGCAAGAAAAACTACGTGAAAAAGGCATACACTATGTTCTAGCTATGTAGTACATATTTATAGCAGTTTATTTAATCTATTTTATTTAATTTCGTTCCATATTAGGTTAATAATTCGTGCATAACCTACATTAGGGTATATTAAATTGTATACACATCATTTGTCACACCCCTCGCTGAGCTATTCAAATATTCAAATTGAGCTGTAAATTGTAACTCGACTGCTGCCAAGGTCAATATTCGATTTGATTTTGTGGTCAACTTGACCTCTGGGCCTGGCTAACTGGCTAACTGGTTAAATGGCTAACTGGGTTTTTGGCTGCAGTGGAGCATACCGTACGGCAAGGCCCATGAAAAACGTTTTTAATACGATCTATAAATATGCACGTGAATATGAAATGAAGTCAACTTCTAGTTGGATTTCCATTTTGTGCATGCGACACAGGAAGTCAAGTTTCAGCTTTTGTTTCAGCTGATCTTCAAATTTTGGAATTATATTTTACATTTAACTACGTGTCTGCATGCATGTTTCATTTTTGATAACATTGAGAGACGAGGTCTTAAAACTAGATACAGTTCCATGTTTAATTAATTTAAATTTGAAAAAAAATGTATTTAAATAAATAGAATGTAATAAAACTTTATGAAAAGTAAAATCTAGTCTGAACTCTAATATAATTCTATAATTGACATATTATCTAAAGATATTAATTGAAAGTGGAAATTATAATTATTTTTTATATAAAATTTACTACTTATAATATATGTTTATGGTGCATTTGTGGATGGTCTGATTAAAGGTCTGTTTTATTTCAGGTTAGTAGTCAAAGTAGGCACACATATGCATACTCACACACGCACACACTCGCTTACACACACATAAATCACATAATATTACAAGCTCTTAAAAGCGTGTATTCGAAAAATATCGCGTATACGCCAC
Source organism: Drosophila gaucha (assembly GCA_035045545.1). Taxonomy (NCBI): domain Eukaryota; kingdom Metazoa; phylum Arthropoda; class Insecta; order Diptera; family Drosophilidae; genus Drosophila; species Drosophila gaucha. Next base: position 3,621,783 of record JAWNOY010000252.1, read on the forward strand.
GTGACACTTAGCAACTAGCCCTCGGATAGGTGTGCCTATAAGATATGCGTATATGAAATAATATCAGGTGAAATGTTTATATTTATGAGATTATTTCATAAAATTTAATTACATATTCACACTTGCCGCTTTGTGCTGCGTCCCCCATGCTAAAGGTGTGACACACACGCGACTCTCCACTCTTTTGACTATTTTCTAATTCATTTCATTTCATCTCTTTGACTTTAGTTCGTTTCTTTTCTTTCTTGTTGTTGTTGCGTGGGTTGTTCTTTGTTTTCAGCTTTGCTTTCATTTCTATATATTTTAATTACAGCTCCCTAATTACCATGTCGAGTGTCTTGTTGAGTTATTCGCTTTTGATATTAAGTTGACAGTTATGACGAGATGCCGTGTGCAACGAGCTTGCTGGCGCCACCTGGCGTCGCAAATACCAAACTAGATTAAAGCAAAGCATTAGGTTTGCGCTGGAATTGAGTGAAGGCTGTGAAATATAAGTGCTTTTTATATACAGAAATCTGTGGAGATTTTAAAGAGATGAAAAATATGTGAAAGAACTTTTCTTTTTAGAGATGGATGTGTCAGGAGTTTTTTAAGAAGAAGAGTATCAGCACAACGAAGAGGTGCAGCAGTGATGGATCATGATAGACGATAGAAGTCGAAGAAGGAGTTGAAAGATCAGTAATAGAAGTCGAACAGAGTTGAGTAACAGTATAAGTTGAAGTCGATAGAGTGGAGAGCAGAACTCGAAGGCGAACTTGTTAAAGAGTTGAGAGATCAGAAGTTGAAGTCGAGCAGAGTTTTAAAAAGTCCCGAGTTTACGAAAGTTGATTTTTACGTCGTGGAGAAGTTGAACTTGCTGTTAAGTTTAATTAATAATAATTTAATAATAATAATATATATCTAATAAAAAAATAAAAACTACTTTTGGGTCCTAGATCCATCTACATTCTACGGTGTGATAGTTATTACAATGGATTTTGAATCAAGTGATCTGAGTTCAAATCTAGGTAGAAACTTTTTTCATAGGCTGCTTTTCAGTAATATTTTTCAAAATAATATTTTTGTTTTTGTTTATTTACATGTAACAGATTAGTATCCTGTTTCCTTTTAGGCAACTTAATCTATTCACAGATTGATTTAAAAATGTTTATATATTATTTTCAATAGATTGACATATATTTTTCTGAAACTATAGGAAATAACATAGAATACATAGCTTAGGTTAAGAGAATTTTAGAGTTAAAGACTTTAAGACAAGACTTAGTCCAGTAGGTCTAGGGAGTGGTCACGTCTGTGTAGTCCTATCAGTTATTTGGACTGCAATGCCTAGACACCTAGCCAGGCTTTTTGGGAGAGATTCCACAGTAATATAAGCCTGGATAGTGGCAATAAAGTTCTTAAAATTCAGTTCTGTTGAATATTATAGTCTATACTAAAATATCTGTAACTAATGGGCTCAAGCGCTGCTATGCTTTAAAAGTTTTTATAAGCTCCTAATCAACTTTTCACTTGCCTTATAAAAGCCAGCACGCACCTCAAAGTTCATTACCAGGTAAATAGTAGCTTAGATGAAAATAAGAGTATATGATAAAAACTAGATCTTTTCTACTTAGATTAGAGATGGGATCGGGAAAGAAATTCGTTCCCATATCTGAAATAATTTTTGTTCTGTCCCGACAAATTTTTAATTTTTCCTATTTTCCGACATTTTTAAACTTTTAAAACTCTTAAGATAAATAAACTTTTTTATTAAAAAATAATAGTTTCTCAAAATTGTCTTCTCTAAGACGTGTTCTTCTTTCTTCTAAAATTCTAACAGAAGTAGAATACACCCTCTCACTCGTTCCTGAAGATGTTGGAACATCAAGTACTTGCCTAGCAAGCATTTGTAACAATGGCAATTCATTGCATTGTTGTCAAAATAATAAAATATTTGAACTTCTGTTAAATTTAACAAGATTTATATAAGAATTCATTTCGTCGTCAAAATTTTATATATTAATAATTTTATAGATGAATAATTTTCTTATTGGGAACGCGGGAAGTTCGGGAACGAGCAATTATCCCGACCATCTCGGACTTTTTCACAATCATTTCCATCCCGCTCGATCCCAAACATTTTTCAGGACCCACGGGATCCCGACTCCCATATCTAACTAAGATAGAAGATATTAACATTAAGTTGAGAAAATTAAACGAGGGCTTGAATTAAAATTATATTTCTATATAAGATTATATTATAATCTAACCTTGTCTTACCTTTTCGCTCTATAGTATATATTTAACTACAGATATTTATCTGTGTATTTTTAGTAACATTTAAGTAGGTAAGGAAAATTTATATTGCAAAAAAGCCCTGTATAATAATAATAATAATAATAATAATAATTATTTTAATCAAGAATAAAAAATTCGTCTAAAATAAATCACTTGAATTTCGACATCTTGCCTAGGCCAGACGGATTTCTGGACCACCCATAAGCAAGCGACATCTAATATTTTCTCAACTGACACCAAAGTGCGTGTGTGTGTGAGTGTGTGTGTGCTTTAAATGCAAAATTAGCAAGCAGCAGGGCATTAATCAAAGCAGAACTCACCGCAGCGTTTGACAGCTGTCATTCGAGACACGCAGCGACATTTTCTCGCTCTCGTTGTTGTTGCCTCACGTCTCATGCAGCTTACGCACTTTACGCTGAAATAGAAACCATAAACATTTCACATATACAACAAAAAATAAAACAAATCTGAGAAAAATCACAAAATAGCAAAAAGCAGTCGCAATCGCAAACGCAGCGCTGAGGTGTTCTGTCATTAGCAGACGGAAATACTTATAGATAGAACCAAAAACTACAAAAAAGATACATTAAAAATACAGCAGCAAAGAAAATAAAATAATAGTCTTAACGAAGCATAGGCATAAAAAAGCATAAAACCGAATTAAAAATAAATATTCATCATACGCACTTGCAACAGAAATGAAACGATTTGAAGATGATTCAAGTGAATACGAAGTCTTAAATACCCTAGGAATTTATATATAAAGTAGAGTATATATAAATATATATAGAATATAAATGTTATATAAAGTATAGAGTATAATACCCTAAATATATTTAAATATTGTAGGTTTCTGTTAGAATAATTTTTAAAAAAATAATGTCTTATCCATTATTATCCATATCTTATCCGTATTATCCATGGATGACACATGTAGCTACTTTTTCTACATATTTTTAAAATAATTATGTTTTACTATTATCCATTAGTATATAGCGAAAACTTTACTTATATAGAACTTCTTGTTTATGGAGAACATGGATAACAGATAAAGTTACTTTTTCTAAGAATTAAATGTCTTTAGGAGCATTTGCACCAACTTTTATTATATTTATTAGTTTAATTTTGAGGCTGGCAAAATTTCAGTTTTATTATATGACCATGGAGGACAAGTGAACATGGATGACCTTCATTGGGGATTAAAAATATGGAAGTTCTCGAGGCTGATACATAACTATGTCAAGGGTTAAAGAAGGAACTAATAATGAACTAATAAAACAAAGTTAACATGGAGGACGATATTGTCATAAAATGAGTACACAGAGATGTAAAGTGAACATAGAGGACAGCTGTATTTGGGGTTGGTGAAGAAAAAGAGATAGCTTGATAAGAAGGAGATGAGAATCATTATAGATATGAAGATATAATATGGATAAAAGTAATATGGATAAAATGGAGGTCGTATGTGATATAAAATAAGCAGATATAGATCCAAAATGAACATAGAGGTTAATTGCAATTTGGGTTGGAGAACAAACAGAGGGAAATTGATAAGATGAGAATCAAAAGAAGAGTTTTAGATATATTATATGTATATCTATCTATATATATATATGGATAGATACATGGAGGCTATATGATATTAAAGCATATACAGAAGTTGAGTCAACATAGAGGACAAGGAGGTTTTATGTATGAAAAGAAGAAGGTGGAAGTTGATAAACCAAGAATTGAGAGCAGACTTTTAAATATAAAGTAAACATGGAGGACATATAAAAGTAAAGTCAACATGGAGAACAATAAAATTTTGTATGTGACAACGAGAAGAGGTTCATCTTCTATAAAGCTCCTATATATCTTATAGATTAAGTAAACATGGTGGACATAGAAAAGTCAAGTGAACATGGAGGACAAGGAAGTTTTGTGAGCAAGAATGAAGAGTTTTAAATATAAAGTACATACAGAAGCTAAGTGAACATAGAGGACAAGTAAGTTGTTTGCGTGAGAGCAAGAAAAGAAAATTGTTAAGGCAAGAAGGGGGTAAAATAAATATGTTAATGAAGAAAGTGAACATGAAGGAACTGAGAGATAAAGCGAGAGATAAATATGTAAATAATGTAATTATAATAATCGAAAATAATGTAAAGAAGAGTTAAGACTTGAGTTGAAACTTTTAGAGGTAAATATAATGTGACCATGGAGGACCTGTACTTAAGTATAAAGAAGATATGAATATTTTATATAAATAAATAAAGAATGTAAATATGATAAATTAAAATTAAAGGAAAGTTAAGAGTAGAGCTGAAATTTGTAGAACTTAATATCATATCGCCATGGAGGACATGTGCATAAATATAAAGAGAAGAATGAATGTTATATAATATAACAATAATAATATAATAATAATTGATAATATAATAAATGAAAATCAAAGGAGAGTTAAGAGTATGGCTGGAATTTGTAGAGCTAAATAAATGAATTTTTGATATAAATAAATAAAAAATGTAAATATGATAAATATATATTATATGAAAAAGAGCAAAATTCAAAAAGTTGAGAATTTAAGAACGATTTGAAGTTAATAAAGTTTTTTAAAGTTTAATAAAGTTCTAAGCGTCAGCTTGAAAGAGTATAGACTCTATTATATGTATATATATAATTTATAATAGAGATTAATTATGACCACTTGCAACTTTAGAGTCAGTTCTTTGTGTTTATGCGTAGATCTCGCAAAGAACATATGTCGGTCTATAGACTACCCAGCGGGTGTTCCAAAATGAAAAATACAAAAAAAAAAGCAGCGAAAACAACGCACGCATAGAAAGAGCGAGAGAGAGAGATAGAGGGAGAGGGGTATATGGGGGGTAAGGGGGGGCCATAGAAGGCATAGGAGCCAACATTCAAGGTTAGAGGGTTACTGACTTTGAAAAATGCGATAGAGCCAATTCCCCCTCCACTCAAGAGAGCAAGAGAGCGAAAGAGAGAAAGAGAGAGACAACAACAATAAATTAATTGAGCAGTTTTTTTTTTTCTTTTCGCAGTGCGTATAAAAAATGTCATAGAAGCAGCAGCAAAAGAGCAAAAAAAGCGAATGCGAACTATAAAAAAAAAATAAAAAAGAAAAGGCACCAATAATAATGACAGGTAGTTTTCTATGCTATGCTATTATCTATACATATATACAGTTGTATGTGTGTGTGTGTTTGTGTGTGGGTTGTTGCAGGTAGAACGCGGAGCAGCGCTACAACAATGGCCAAAGCTGTCGTTGTTGTTGTTGTTGTTATTGCCAAATGACTGAATAATTCTCGTTGCTTGCTTTACACGCACTTTCGTAAACAACTTAGTCAATTGTTATTGTTGTTGTTGTTGTTGTTGTTGGGTCTTTGTGTAGTGCAAATGCTGAGAACTGTTCTAAAATGGGCAAATGTATTGAGTTCCAACAGCAGCAGCAGCAGCAGCAGCAGCAGCGTCTATATGTGTGCGTGTGTGTGTGCATGGCATTAGATGGAATTCTGGCATCATGTGATGTATGCGTGCTCTATGAGCTAAACCGCAGCTTCCAAAAAGAAGAGTTTTTTTTTGAGAGACTTGAGGAAACAAACATCTGGATATTTCTTACTTAAGTGAGAGAGAGAGAGAGAAAGATTTGCAATTGGAAAAGATTGTTTTCTTTATTATTCTTACAGAGAGTATTTAAAATTCATTAAAAGTTGATCATTTATAATATTTAGTATTTTATACTAGAAGTCTTATAATCAATAATTATTTAAAAATTGACTGCTCTTCCTAATTTCATTTTAATCTAACTCTTTATTGCATTTGAGTCTATTTTCTTAGTTTAGATATACTTGTAGCTGCCTAGAATTAAATAAAAAAAAAAAAAAAAAAGATTTAAGCTGTATATGTTTACATATATCTTCTTCCTGCCCGACCATTAAGGCGACTCAAACTGCAAGGATTTGTCAATACTATTGGAATTCAATCAGATTACCTATTATATAGTATCCTTATGCTGCGTTGTGGGGGTAAAGCTCTCATTAAATTACCCATCCATGAGTTGTTAAGGTACAAACTATGATTATACAGATGCTACACTTCATAAATATATCTCTTTAAGAAAACTCTTTTGAAATGCCTTTGAATGAAATTTTCCGCATTGAATCCTTTATTTTTATTGGATATTTGTATTGAATTTCTACCTTAAAAAGTCAAAACTTTTAAATTATGACTATATTTGCAACTGAACTTAAACTAAATTGATTTTGTAAAAATTGGAGCCGGTATCTAAAATATAAAAAACTAAAATTGTATTTTATATACAAAAAGCTTAATGTAAAATTTGGTGACCTTAGCGTAAGAGATATAAAAGATATGCTAAAAAAACTGAATCTCGATAACGTTTTTAAACTAAAAGTTATCGAATATCGAATTCAAGACCCTAGCTCTCATAGGTCCTGAGTTCGACGCGTTTATACATACGGACAGACGGAAGGACAGGGCTAAATCGACTCAGCTCGTCACCCTGATCAAGAATATATATACTTTATGGGGTCTGCCACGCCTCCTTCTACATGTTATATACATTTTTCAAAACCATTATACCCTGATTTCCAATTTTCAATGGGTTCAGGGTATAAAAAGGAGTTCATAACATATTATTCCAATTCGCTAAATTTATTCTAATTTTTTAACAAAATTATTAAAATGCCAATGTATCCACTTTTGCACGTTTACGATTTTTAGTTTTATTTTTAATTTTTTAATAGTTTCACCAAAGTCTAAAAATGACGCTAGCAATGTATACTATTCCAAATTTTTATGTAAGATCTCTAAAGTAATACTTATTTACGTACTTATATATATTTTAATTTCTATAAATTAGGCATAGAATTTATATTAAATTCTATACGAAATATCGTTAGAGCAGATAAAATAATGATTTTGAAACCACTTTTTAAATCAAAATCGGAAGCAGCACAAAAACGGTAAGAATCAAGAGAAGTTTTTCAGACAAAAGTTATAATTCAACTAATTTCCTATGCATTATACAAAGTTTGCTAAAAAATAACGCATACGACAGGTTAGCCAAGCAGCCAAATTTTATCAATGTGATATCAAATCAATTTGATGGTTTTTTTTAAAGATACTTTTACAAACACCAGAAAACTTTCTTTAAAGTCTAATACAAATCTTAAATTTTACTTACATTTGAGCGAAAGGATATTTGGTTTTTATATATAGTAACAAAGTAAAAGTTGCGCATACGCCGCTTAAGCTGCACGCACAAGCAAATTAAAATTGCTGTAATTGTTTTTTGCCAGCGCTGTCCAAAGAACAAAACTGCTTTTTTTTTTGGCGAGGTTATTGCACTTTCAAGTAGCAGCAGCAACAACAACAACCGCTGAGCAGTCAGCGATAGAAAAATAAAAATGGCGGTAAGCGGCGCAGCGGCGCAGCAGCGACAACAATTAAATGTGTGTGTGTGTATTGGTGCAAAAATATATGAAAAAATTCCGATGATCAGCATAAATGCGAAACATACAGACATATACACGACCACGCGCACCAACACATGCACAGAAAAGCCAACAACTAGCAGCAGCAGCGTCAGCAGCGCAGCGTCAGCGTCAGCAGCAACAACGCTGCGTTTCGGTCGCAGCGCGCAGCCGAATGTCTAAACATACGAAATGATTCACACGAAGCGCTCGCTGGGCGTTCGTTAAGTCGTTCGGCTCGTTGCCGTTCTTGTTGTTGCTTTGGGCGGTGCGTTAAATTTGTTTTTCTAAATTTGATGATGCAATACACGCATTTTGCCCAGCGCCGCAGCAGCAGCAGCAATAACAGCAACAACAACAGTTGCTTTCAACGTCTTCGCAACTCTTTTTTTTTCTGTGGGGCGTCGTTTGTGTGTATATATGTGTGTATGTGTTTTTTTTGCTATTCTCGGTTGTTCTTTGCTTCTCCACACGCACTCTGCACTTTGCTTTTTGTTTCTAATTTGAATTCGCCGCAGCGGCAGCAGCAGCACATGTGGGCAGAGCTGGGGCAGCGGGCCGAAGGGGCTTGTCAGACATAGCATGAATAATAGGCAAGACAGCAAAGAGCAACAACAACGCAACCGCAAGAGAGAAGGAGAAAGAGAACGAGAACGAGAACCACGCACTGAAAATGGCGATTCATCAAAGTCCACTTAACAAGTTTTTTGCATTTGAAAGACAACAACAAATTGGCTAGACCACAGCGTAAGAAGAAGATTAAGAAATAGCTAGAAATAAAAGAAGAAGGCAACTGTTAAATTTTACAAGTTCAAATATATCTACCTATCTATATAATATTTATTAATGATATTCGGATAGATACATATGCCTTGAAAGATTTTATCATTTAGCTACGAATATATTGTCAGTGATCTATCAATTAAGATAATGAAGCTATTTCTACATTTGCATACTTCTAGGCTGCATTAGTTGTTTCTTAATTTTAAATATACATATATAGAATGAGACCTACATAAAAAAAAAACAATAAAGTTATATATAGTAAATGCAAACAGTATGCGTAGAATATGAAGAAATGTGGATAATAAATGAATTTGAAATTATTAGTATATTTTTTTTCTATTTAATGGAAGTAAAGTTTATAGTTGCTCACAGTATTGCTTTATTAGCAATAGCAGTAGCATTACCATTATCAATTTCATTATTATAGTCATTGTTATTAAAGTAGAGTAGATGTAGATTATAGTGCCTCTCTAGTATTGCTCTGTTATAATTGTCATTGTCATTATCGTTATCATTATTAAAGTAGAACAGAAGTAGATTCTCTAATATTGTTGTCATTAGCATTAGCATTGTAACTATCAAAATCATTATCATTATCATTATCATTACTGAAGTAGAGTAGAAGCAGATTAAAGGGCTTCTCTGGTATTGTTTTATTATCATTGCCATTTGCATTACCATTGTTATTATCATTATTATTATTGAAGTAGAGTAGAAGCAGATAATAGAGTTTCTCTATTACTGTTGTATTATTACTGTCATTGGCATTAATATTGTCATTATCATTAGCATTGTCATTATTATCATCATTATTGAAGTAGAGTAAAGACAGATTAAAGGGCTTCTCTGGCATTGTTTTATTATAATAGTCATTAGCATTAGCATTGTCATTATTATCATCATTATTGACGAAAACTAGCAGCAAATGAAAGGCCTTGTCTGGTATAGTCTTACTATTTCAATGTGAATATCATTAGCATTTTCAGTATCATATTCATAGCCATTTTCATTATCATTTTCATTATTATAAGCATTATCATTACAGATGCTTATTATTCTTACATTTTACTCTTATGTCCATAATATATATTATTCCCAAAGCTTCCAATAAATACTTTTAGCTATACGCCTTTCATTTATTAGTAATACATTTTTTTTGCACTCTCTATGGATTAATGATCTGATTTATTAGTTGTTTTTGTGTGATGTTGTCATGTGAAGGCAATTGCCAAAACACCTAATTTTCGTATCAATGTAAATTTATGAGTATTGCTCTATTTTTTTTTCACTAGGTAAAAGTTTTCCATGACCTTGAGGAAGGCTTTTTGGGCGTTTATTTCTGGCTTTTCATGTTTATCTAGCTAAAGTAAAGCTGTTTCTTTTTTTCTCTCTATGTTTCATTCTTTTGCGGCCTTTTGTTATGATTAGCCATTCGCGCCGTACGCACAAAAATTCTAATTTTACTTTTCGCACGCACAAACACACGCACACGCACACGCACACACACAGATACACTTTTGCTGTGTCTAGCAAATATTTTTTGACTGCTGAACGTTTATTTCTAATTTTTTGTTTTTGTGATTTTTGCCATTTTTTTTTTAAATTTTTTTATGATACATTTTGTTTGTTAGCTTTACCGGCACGTTCCTGCTGAAGAAAATAAAAGCATAAACATTATAAAAAAAGGTAACGAAAGTTGCTTTTAGCACTGTTTGCCCAGCGAAAGAAATACATAACAGCTACAACAACAACAACAACAACTGAACACTATCACTTTTATCAATTTGGCGTCGCTTGACACAGTTTTGTTAATATTTGATTTAGATTTTTATTTAATTTATAATTTTTTTTTTGCTATTTAACAAAATATTGCGAGCTTTTTCGCTGCTTTCGTCAACCCACATAAGACAGTGGCAAAAAGATTATTTATGGCTATTGTTGTTGTTGTTTTAGCAGTCATTGCACCCAGCAGCAACTTTTGAAGCTTGAGCTATTGTTGCTGCTGCTACTTTTTTTTTTTTTTGCTGCTTGATAATACTTGAAACGAAAAAAATTACCGCATCGCGCGCATAAAAAAGTTCATTGACTTCATTAGAAATGTATTTTTTTCTCTTTCATATATTTATTTGGCAGAACTTGTTGTTGTTGTTGTTGTTGTTGCTGTTGTGCACCAATCAGCGTTGGCGTTTGACATGCGAGCAGCATTTCCTCTGCCTTCTCCCATTCTCTCTCTATCTCTCTCTCTCGCTGTGTGCTGTTCCCATTTTGTTGTTCACGATCTGCGGAGGCGTCGCCTCTTGCAGCCTGAATTCCTCTTTCGAGTGCTGTTTCAATTAATGCGTTCCTCATTATGCAGATGGATACGTTTTGCCTATTAGCGAAACATAAATTTCAATTTATGTGCCGCCTACTAACAAAACAATAGCAACAATTACAATAATATCAATGACAACAACAGCAACAATAAACAAACAAATTGCTGCAAAAATAATATATAAAGCTAGCTGCTGCTGCCCCTGCTGCTGCTGCTGCCGCTTCACGCACATTTTATGCAAATCAGCTGAGCCTTAAATTGAATACCAAATTGTTAAGAGAACTTAAAAGAATGGGCATAAAGCTGAGTAAACAAAGTATGTAGACTATGCAAATACCCTGTTGACAAAAAATGTTTTTTGTTTGAATTCAATTTAAGGGAGAAGAAGCTGCTTGATATGTCACTCATACAACATGAAATGAGATCTTAATCTAGCTCATAGCTACGCATCCTGCTCAATATAAAGCTGATTGCTTTAAAACTGAGCATACACATTTTATAATACAGTCGAATTCAGATAATTCATCCCTCGCTAAATCGAAAATCTCAATAATTCGTAAAAAATGGTGTTCCCTTTGAAAAAAATTCCTTCGAATTCTTGTTTAATAAATCAAATTCCTGTGTAATTCGTAAAAAATTTGATCTCCTTGCCATTTCGAATTGTCGGAATTCGACTGTATTTAGATTATCCTTTAATTTTGTCAATTAGTCTTTCAGCATGCTTTTTGCTCAATGGCATGAGTATGTAGCTGTTTGCTATGTAACTCGTTATATAAATTTTAAAAAATTAAGCTTCGTCAATTGATTTGCAATGCGACTTTCAACAAGCTGCAAGCTACACAACTTATTGAATATAGAGCTGATTGCTATATTACTCATCATGTAAATTAATTACAATTTGCATATCTGATCTTTGTGATACAGAAAGAATATCGATATTTTTTATAATATAATATTTTAATATAATATTATATTAATATAATATTATATTAATATAATATATTTTTAAATATTTTATTGCTCTATGGCTCATAGCAACAGCAAGTTGGATGCTATGAGACTCTGAAGTAAAATTACTTAACAATGTTAGTGTTTTTTCTTCAAGCAGAGTTATATATTAAGCCAAAATGAACTAGCTAGTCTAGCTAAGCTAGCAGTATGCTGACTGCTATGTAATTCGACCATAAATTAAGGTTTCTACTCATTTAACGCATTTTTTATTAGGGAATCCCAACTATTGCTTAAGACTCAGAAAATTTTAAGCTGCTTGCTATGAAACTGATTAATTAAGTAATTATGTAGGTCAACATTAACTAAGCTGTTTATTAGAGAAAACTTTTTGTCAAGCCACTCCTGCTCAGCTGCAAAAGCAGAAGTCTAAATGCTGTACAAGTTAAAGGATTATATAATATATTAAGTAATGTATATAATACGATAAGTTATAGTAATATATAATAAAATATTTTATTAATATTATTTATAATTAATTTTCTGCATTTTAATTAAACTCAAGACATTGAGCTTAAAGCTGAATGCTATAAAATTGTTGTAAGTGATCATCTAATTGCATAGCAGTTAGCTTTAAGACTTGAAACCAGCACTAGAGCTTTTTATGAAAGTTTTCTGGAGATATAATAAATTATTATTTATTTATTTATTTAACAAATTTAGTCTAATATTTAATATTAAACATAATGATAGTTTAGCAAACACTAGCTGAATCTATTTGAATAAATTTGAAAAATTTGTGGTGTTAAAAAAAATTCAAGCACGATCATCAAAATTATAAAAGCTTATGGTCTATGTCTTACGCATAAGAATTGGAAGAACAGCCTATTTCTATATTATAAACCCATGTTTTATTTCTTTATTATTATTTCAATAGCTGATAGACCATTCGCACACAAATATATCGAAATGTTCTGTATAATTTTCTTATGCATAATTGAATAGCTAAAAAAATTGAGAGTTGGCCAACTGGCTGGGCATAAATTGATGTGTTGCCTATGCGAACACGCATGACATAGCCCAAGCCCAAGCCCAATCCCAAGCCCCCAAGTAGAAGTCGAAGCCCAAGACATTGTTAACCTTGAAAAGTTGTAGATGCGATCATTCCACTCTCTGCATACAGATATCCACATACACATGCACAGATAGATATAGCTACGCATAGTTTGAATAAATTGATGGTGCGTTCTATGCGCTCCAAGCAATTAATTAACCAACAGCTCTTTTTTTCGTATTCTGTATGGTTTTCTATTATTTTTTTTGTTCGACGCTGTAAATTGATTGGATACTTTTTGAGTTGCTGGCCGAGACGTCACTTACAATGGGGGAATCGAAAGCGTGGGCCTCGCAGCACTCGAGTCGTGCCTCGTCTCGTACCTCAAGTGCTGCTCGCTGCTCCAATACAGTAGGAAAACAATATAATATTTTGGCATCTAGTCGAATATGTTGAATGAAGTGCAGATGAGTTGGACGAGAGACATGCCAAAATATCATAGACACTTTTAATTGCATCAAATTGGGAACTGGGAACAGTGGAATGCTGAACAGTGGAATGTGGAAGAATAGAATGTGGAATAGTTGAATGTAGAACATTGAGATGTGAAACATTGCAGTGTAGAGCAGAAGAAGAACAGTGGAATGGGGAACAATAGAATGTGGAACAGTTGAATATACAACCATAAAAGGTGGAACAGTGGAATGTAGATAAATTTAATGTGGAACAGTGGAATGTGGAACAATGAAATGTAGAACTATGGAATGTAGAACATTGAGATGTGAAACAGTGGCATTTAGAACAATAGAATGTGGAACAGCGGAATGGGGAACAATAGAATGTAGAGCAGTGGAATGAAGAACAATGAAATGTGGAACAGTGAAATGTACAATAAATATGGAGCAGTAGAATGGGGAACAATAAAATGTGGAACAGTGTAATGTGGAACAATGAAATGTGGAACTGTGGGATGGGGAAAAATAGCCTGTGGAGCAGTGGAATGTACAATAAAATGTGGTACAGTCGAATGTGGAACAATGAAAAGTGGAACTGTGGAATGGGGAACAATGAAATATAGAACTCTGGAATATGGAATGTTGAGATGTGAAACAGTGCAATGTAGAACAGAAGAATGTGAAACAGTGGAATGGGGAACAATGAAATGTGGAACAGTGGAATGTGATATAACGGAATGTATAATAGACAAATGTAAGATATATGGAACGTTAGCTAATGAAACAGTGAGAAGTGGAATGGTTAATTTAAGAACTGATCTATTGGAACGAAGAATAAATAGTTTTGGCTTATGAAACAATGACATATGTAGGTAATAAATTAAAAGCCATATTAAAATAGGAACAATGGAAATGGAACAGTATGACAACCATAAGTTATTCTTTCATTGACTTATGTACTGTCTTATGTGAATGAATGAGTAAATTACAGACAAACGAAGCAAAAATGGGTTTAAAGGGAAGTCGAAGACTAAATGCATTTTATTAAGAAATGTTATATATAATTATATATGTATATATAATAATTTGTATATATATTTAAATATAAATATCTTTACGTTAAGGTTGGAAAATAGTATGTTGTGATATTTTGAAGAAAATTAGTTTTCCATTCAAATTACATAACATTCGATTAATCGATGGCATCTGTTATATATATAGATATTTTTAGCTACTGACTGGAATAGAAATATAGAAATGGAAAAATTGAAATAAGCAATCAGATATATGCAAGTTTTTATGAAGTAGCTTGCATAAATATATAAAGATTGATATAGATTAAGAGTATATATATGTATATATATAATATATGAACTCACGGGTTCACAGCTGCTTAAGATAATGAGTATACCCACTGTAAGAGAACTCTATTTAAAGTGGCCAAGCTGTGGGCCAATGCAGACCATTAACAACCAGTCAATGTCCGTGGGCAGGGTTTTCACTCAAGAATCGAAACAGCAACAACAACAACAAAACTGCGATGGAAAGAACAGAGAAACCAAAAAATGACTTTTTAGCCAAGAATAACAACAGAAACAGAATCTGCCTCAGTCTCAGTCTCAGCCTCAGCTTCAGCTTCAACTTTAGCCAAAAAGAAGAACCAAGCCAAACTTTTCTATGGACTCATTCAAATTTTTGTCTAGCAATTCTCTGCTGTTTCCCTTTCCCTCATGCCCTACCTGCCTCACTTACTTCAGTTCGCATTTTGTTTTTATTTTCGGTTCTTTATTTTTTGCTCTTTTTTTTTGCGTGGTCGCCAACGATGGCGACTTGCAAGCGCTGACTTTGACTCTTTCTATGAAGAAGAAGCTAACAAAAAAATAACAAAAACAAAAACCAGTCCCAACCGGGCAGCAAATGCGTGTGCGATTTGTTGTTCTTGTTCTTGTTCTTCTTCGGGATGTTGTTGTTGTAGCAGCAACAGCAACAGCAACAGCAACAGCAGCGCCAATCACACGCTTCCCGGCACACACAAGAGTTGTTTCTGTTCTTTTGCAAGCTCGTGTATTATTTGTGTGCCTATGAAAATAACTGGATGGGCCATGCTAAAAACCTAAACATGCATGTAACATGTACAAAAAAGATCAAAAAAATTTTTAATATATATAACAGTTTAACAGTATAAGAGTATAACAATATTTAAAACTTAAAGCTTTTACATATAACTAAAATGTATAATAGTTTTCTTCATTAAAATTATCTTTGACTAAAATTTTGTCAAACTAATACTTTTAATAATTATTTTGAAGTATAACAATATTTGAAATGCAAATATTTTGTGTAATCAATATGTATAACAGTTTTCTTGTACACAAAAATTATGAAGCGAATGTTGTTTGATTAACATATGTATGTACAATAATATTTATGCATAACAATTAAAAAAAAAACTGTTATACGTTTCAGTTAATCAAATATGGTTAACTTAAATGTATAAAAATATGATTAGCTAAAATGTATAACAGCTTATTTTAAATCATTGTTATACATAAATGTTTTCTATGTATAATGTGCAATGTATAACAGTTTTCTTAAAAATTGTTATAGACAAATATTATCTATGTATAATGCGTAAAGTATAACAGCTTGTTTTTTAAATTATTATAACATTTTTTTAAATAAACCATATTTAATAAAAATATTATTTAAATTTAATTTTTTTTTAAATTAACAATATTTAATAGAAATATTATATATGTATAACAGCTTTTTTAATTGGCAATATTAAATGGAAATATTATTTATGTGTTTTTTTTAATTTAACAATATTTTAACTCTTTAAATTTCAGTCACGAAAATGTATAACAGTTTTTTTTTTTGGTATAACAGTATTTGAAAGCATTTCTATTCATATTAGCTTAGCTAGGGTAATTGCCGTGCGAGCTCTGGCACTCACTAGCTTAGCGCTGCGACAGTCGCAGCAGGCAGCGCAGCAGGCGTCGCCGCCAACGGCAACGTCAACGTCGACGTCTTCGCTACACTTTGCCTATTCTAGCTAGTTTCACCTTGAAAAGTTCATTCACGCCATAGCTGAAAAAAGCTGAAACGCAGCGCCAAAGTCCGCAAGAAAATGTGGCAAAAAACTTGCACAAAAATAACATAATTTATTTTTTTTCCACTGCCCGCTGCCTGCACGCAAAAACACACGCAATACAGGGAGGAGGAGACAGAGAGGGAGAGAGTGAGGCAGCTAGAGTGAGAGAGGCAGTTGCCCGGTCACTGGAAATCGTTTATAATGCAAATATATACGCACTTTTTGAAGTCCCCGACTTATTTATGGTCTGTTTTTTATTTTCTTTCTCTACTTCTATTTCGTTTAACTAGCCACGTTTGCAGTTGTCGGAATTTGTAGCTGGGGTTAATTTTAGTATAGTTGACTGGATCGAAATAAGAGTCATTTGACATATCATGATCCGACTTACGTACATATATATATGTATGTATGTAATCTTATCTTATGATTATGTTCAGCGCATGATATGATATGCACTAGTATTTTTTATATACTATATACTATACTCAACTATAAATTTACTATCATATCGCTCTACTTACAACGATAACATATGGAGGCCTTTGGCAACAAAAAATTATAAAAGTTGAAGTTCAAAAATAGTTTTTTAGGTTGCTAGATTTGCGATTAACTTATTGAGGTAGACTTTTAGTTGAGGTCTATATTAAAATTGTCTTTGATATTAAAAAAAAAAAATTATATAATAATAATATTAATTAAAGAGTCGACTACTTTTAATTTAACTTATATTTATTTAAAATTGTTGTTAGTTCTACAAGATTAAAGATTAAATAAAATTTTATTTAATTTTGTAAATATAGCTAAATTATCTATTTATTTACAAATAGAATTTTTAAATATGTCTAGAAAAAAAAGATTACATAAAATATAATATTAATACATAATTTTATTTAATTTATTAAAGATATCTATAATTATTTGTAAATATTTTTTTAATATTTCTAGAAGATTGAAGATTAAATAAAATAGAATACATCATTTTATTGAATTTTTTTTAAAGCAATTTAAAGAAATTTATAATTATTTGTATATATTTTTAATATTAATTTTTTATATAAGGAATTTTTTTTATTATTTCAAAGATATCAAAAGATAGACTATATAAAATATTCTAATCATTCCACAACTTTATCTTAAGATATTTTAAAAAAATATTTGAATTGTTTTCTAAGACATCAATTTTAATGATTTTATCTTAATCTTTCAATAGGTAAAATATGAAATATATATATTTGGATAAAATCTTAGATATTTACAAATAAGTCATAAAACCTTAAAATATTCCATTTCCATATATCATGTCATATTTCCAGTCCTAAACTTTAATCTTCTATGTATTAATCCTTTAGTATTTCAACATTTTTCAATGTGATCTGTGATCTATTATCAGCTAATCCACATATCTAACAAATACATAGTTATATCATAAAACTTAAAAATGTTAACATGTATTTCAAATCTCAACCAAAAAACTACTTAGATAATATTCCAATCTGACTTTCCCACCTTTCTAGCTATTTGTGATCTATTATCAGTAAACCCACATATCTAAATTTGGCAAACTTCCTACTATTAAATAGTTCCACAACATGACTCATTCAAGAGAAATATAAAACAGCTGTTGGTTTCCACAAAAGGCAACCCCAAACAAAAAATAGTTTTGATTACGCAGTTGGACGCCAATCAAAATATAATTCGCACACCCCTTCAACACCCTTCCACAGGCCCCACCCCCCCACACACAAACGCAAAAAAAACTATTCGAAATTGGCAAAATGCGAAATCAAAAACAACTGCTCTTCTTCTTTCCTCTTTTTTTTTGCACATATCAAAACAAATGGCGAAAATTCGGTGAAGTTCAAGGTATTTGCCATTGAATCAGAGAGAACAGCCAGAGAGAGACAGTGAAAGAGAGAGGGGAAAGAGAGCAGATGAAATAGAGCAAAACATAAGGGCAGACATAGGAGAAAACTAACGCTAACTAAGGTTGACTGCTAAACAGCAATAGAAAGAGGCAGACAGAGAGAGAGAGCGACAAAGTGAGAGAGAAAGAGGGAGAGATGTTTGAAACATGCGTGCGATCGCAATACCTGCTAAAAAGTACGAAAGCGCAGAAAGCAAAATATCACAAATAAAAAAAAAGTTACTAGAACTATGCTTTATCTATTTTATACATACATACAAACACGCACACATATATACATATTTATAGATATGTGTATACATATATACATACCTACATGCATATATAGCTTTTATTTATGGATATGTGTAAAATGCGTGTGCCCAAAAAGCTTTTCAATATATTTGTTCTGCCCTTGCAGAAAGTGAAAACGGGTATATTTGTTTTATCTCTTTTTTTTCTGTCTATTCTTGAAGCTACCGATTTTATATTTCAAATAATATAAGCGTGTATATGCTGTATCCATAAAGTATTCAAATGATATTAAGATATACAAGTTTAAGCCTTCCCTGATGAAACTTTAAGTATTTTTTTTATTAAGCCTAAAAGACTTATCAAAAAAGTTTTTTTTAGATTTTATAGCTTTATGAAGATTGGTTAAAACTAAAAAATGGTTAAGATTTAAAATAATATTGTTTTTTTAAATTAAAAATAAAAATGTTATAGCTCTATTAATTTTGGTAAAATCTAAAATATTTCACAATTGTGAATTTTGATTCTAGAAACAACATATTTGGAAGGTTTGTATACTCTAGACTTTCTCTTCACATCTGTATGTATATAAAATAGCAATTTAAAAGCGATTTCTTACAAAGTCTTAAAACTAGAATCGAGAACATGTAGCCAGAGATATTCTGCCAACCTACTCAAAAGGTTTTTTAAACTTGCCTAATTTTAATTTTTTTCTATATTTTTAAATATATATTTTTATAAAAGAGGATTAATCAGTCAGTAGCATTCGTCTACAATAATATTATAGGTTTTTTTTTTTTCTTCAACTTTTTTTTCGGTGCGTTTGCCAAAAGCTTTTGGACAACGCCAACGTGCCTCTGCGATCTTATCTTATCGGCTAAATCGTGACTTCTCTGAACTAAACTAACCAACTATCAACAACAACAACAAAAGCAACAATCAACTCACTTTTTAATGACTCGCGATTAAGTTTATTGGATTTTTGTGGGTGCCATCGAGTGACGAATAGTCGGGTAGGCTTGACTATGTTTATGTGTCTGGGATCGCACAATCTGCGTATGTTATGTGGGAATATGCCCCTAGACATACAAACATACATCGTATATGCCCAGCGGCTGTCATCTGCGATTTATTTTTATCTCTCATATTTCTTATTCGCTTTTGGACATTTATTAACAAATAATTGACGATGAGCGGAGGAGCAGAGCAGAGTGAAGATAGTAATAAATTGGTTATTTGTATATGTTGAAGGAATTACAAATAAAACTTAGAAAGAGTGCTCTGGTTGAGAGTAGTTGCTATGAATATAGTTTTCTTTATAAATTTTTTTATTTATTTAACAAATTAATGATATTATTTAATACTAAACTAATTGATAGTTTAATGAGCGGCCTCGACTCGCAAATACTTATATATATTCTATATTTTTGCCATATACAATTGAATTTCTAAAAACTAAACAGTTTTCCGGAACTTCAGGTTTTTGTTTTTATCTAAATTTTTGAAAAAAAAAAAAATTTTTTATTTTAAATTTTAAAAATTTTTTAAAGTTAGTTTAAGAAATCTCCAAAATTTTTTATATATTTTTAATGATTCTTTAAATTATTTTTTAAGTTTTATTAATTTTTAAAAATTTGTTTTAAAATAGTTTTATTTTTACACAATTTAGAATCTTAAAATTTGATATTCATTCCGTTAGGGTTATTAAAATTAGAATAAGCAGTAAGAAAATGTGGAATCTTGAAAGAAAGCTATGTCTTCCAAAGTTTTTTAAGTACAGTTTTAATGTTTGATATATAGGTTACTGTTGCCCTGCTCAATAGATTGGCCAGAAATGATATATGTCCACTTGTTGGGGGCGTGGCAAAGCAGAGAAAACTATATCTATATCCTTTACAATTGCAAAGGTATTACCAAACTTTGGCATGGCCGAAGTTAGCCCATCTCTCTAGTTTTTTCATTTTTTTTTTTTCATTTTAGCGCAAACTGGAAGTTTTTCAAAAGTGGAGCACTCGAATTCCATAGATTCTAGGGCACGGCAACTGTACTCAAGAAATGCGTTGACTTCTTCGCAAGCAGCTTTATGGCTTATCATCTCAGAATCCTACAACTTCAACTCACACTTAACCTGTGACGCAATGTCAATGCTATCTGCTCAGAGATACCCATGCTGCTGTGCGCAGGAATAAGGATATTACACTTTATGAGGATTTATACACCAAATTTCATGACAGTTGCCTTAAAAGTATTTGAAATATGCTGAAAGACCTGAAGCTTGGTATAAATTTTTGACATGAGATCGACAGGAAAATAGAAAAAGTTATTGATAACTTATAAGAGAAACTTATAAACTATAAGATGAACTAACTACTAAGTCAAGACAGTCGCATAAAGCTAAATCGACTTGATAGTTTCTTCAAATCAAGTATATATATGCTTAATAGGGGCGGCCACGCCTTCTTCTGCTTGTTACATACTCATAATATTCAGCTTAACTATTTTCAAAAAGCTAAAGAGCACTCACAAACATCTACAACAGCTTCACAATAAATATTGCTGCAGCCTGAAAGTATGCTACACTTTTTTAAAGTCAACTTTCAGAGCACATGTTTCGAAAGCGCCCTTGGCCCACTGAACCACTTAAAATGTAAGCTAATACAACTTTTAATCTACAGAGATTGCAAAAACGAAATATAATAAAATGGGGTAAGAGGCTAAAGGTAGCCGACCTGCTGCTGCTGCAAATAATTATAGGCCTTTTTTTTTGCCCAACTTGAAAAATATGTAAATAACATGAAGCTAGGCAAAAATTTGCCGTTTATTCTTTTTGCATGTAAAACAGACCTTTTGCATTATTTTCACATACTTTGATTGCCTAAGCGCGCACCCGGGTCAGCGGTAAATCAGAGGGAGTTAAAACAAAGGTTATTGACTAGTAGATGCCCTGTAGACATATTAAATATAGTTTCTTATAGGCAAATATGAATAAATGTATACAAATTTGTAATTTTAATTATTGTTTCTACTTCTCTAAAGTAAATATAAAATTTTGACGCTCGTACTTCTATAGTTGCTAAGTTCAATGGGGTAGTATGGACTAGCTAGATATATACATGCATAAAGACATATTTGTTTGCAGCTGCAAAGGTAAATATATGCTTAAGAGACAGTAATTGTGTTGTCTTAGCCTAACAAAATTTTAGATTATACCCTGTAATATGTAAAGTTTACTTAAAATATGGATATTTTAGCTGCTTATAGAGTAGGTAAATATGGAGACATATGTATGCAAATTTATGAAATGCATGCTGATGTAGCTTTTCTTTCTCATTGCTAATTTTGATAGTTAAATTCTCAACTAGATACTGAGATCAATGGGGTAGTATGGACTATCTAGGTATAGCTACATTGTTATAAATAAAAATAGTTATGTAAATATATATATTTTTCCTTATATCTGTTAGGTTATAGTCTTAGCTGCTTGAAAGCTAAAAAGTAAGAACATTTTGAGAAATTTACAAGAATAAAAATATATTAAAAAAATATTAGAAATTTTTAAGAGTAGTCTTAACTGTTTAAAAGCTGAAAAGCAAGAAAATGTTAAGAAATTTAAATTTTATTTAGAATAAAAATATATTTGAATATACTTAAATCTTTTACTATTTTCTTCAAAAAATGTTTGGTATAATATAGGAGATTAGTTCGTATTTTACTTGGCTTTCTGATATATATATATATATTATATCTAACTTTTGAAAAGCAATTTACCTTTTGCTGAAATATCTCGCATAGTAATTGTTTATCAGTATCATACCCTTTAGCTCCCTTTTTACAGAGCACTGCAAAAAGGTGCTCTCAAAAATGTATTTTTGACCCCGCATTTGGTTATCTCACACGCATCTCAACTGACTTAAATATCTCATTTAACGCCAGGACGAGTACGTTGAGCTGTTAAGGCTTTGCTGCACTTGCCCATATATAGCTATATACAAATACATATATACATACATACATGTATGTACAACTAAATACGCGCACAATAAATTTTCACATGTTTATCCCTTTTGCTACACACACACACAAAGCTCCGCTATGCTGTCCAACTGTTTCTTATGTCCTGCGTGTCCTTTGTGCTGTTCCAAATATACTACGGTCCCCGCGTGTGAGTGTGTGTGTGTGTGCGCGCAAAGTGTGTCAAAAAGTTTTTGGCTATTACTTTCACTACTTAGAGTTAGAGCCAGGCAGAGCGAAAGGCAAAACGAGAAAAGTGTGGAAGGATATTACAGTCGTTGCTGAAAATGTGAGGGTTGTTGTGCTTGTCTGAGTGTGTGTGTGTGTGTTGTGCGTGTGTGTAATGCGACAAATTAACAATGTACTTAATTAATATGTCAAATTGGATTACAATTTGCTAAAAATTTGTCATAAATGTTGGTCACTGTGCTTCCACATCGCTAAGCACTGCCCAAGGACTATAATAAATTTCTTGATTTGCTGTGGAGAGAGAGTATTTGGGAGAAAGTGATTAGAAAGCAGTAAAGATAAGGGTATTTAAAGAGAGAGTGTGATGAAATGAAACTGATTTTCAGGTATATGGGTTATGTTTGAGCTTTAAGCAAATATAAGGCATGGGCGCTTGTAATTCCCAACGGGTTAAAGCGATGATCTGATGAGTATTTGGGAATGGAAATTGAAAATTGCTCTTTAAGTTAGTCTTAAATGCTTAAAATCGGAGATGTTGCTGAAAATCATAAAAGTAAATTTTGAGACTATTTGAATCTGTGAGCAAACTTTCCACAGTGATTTTTTGGTATGAAACTAGAATAGTAGTTCGTACATATGTAATTTACATAATTTTCTTATTATTCTGTTTTGCATAAAAAAAAGTATAATATTATAATATAGATCAACAATTAAATTAAGGAATGCAATATGTTTATTTTTTTTGATATATAAATATATATATATAATTTAAGTAAGTTTCTTTTTATTTTAATTTTTCCTTAAGAAATATAAATAAAATATTATAATAAAAAATCAAAAATAAAATATAGGTATAAAATATGGTTTTTGAATATATATTTATTTTTATACTCCTACATAAATTACAGATTTCTCTAAAAATTTTATTTTTTCTAAAAAAATAAATAAATATAATATAATAATAAAAATCAACAATAAAATATTGGTATAAAATATGTCGGTTTTTTAAATATATACAAATTTTATATGTAAATATATGTGTATGTAATACGGCAATATATACATTATATACCTACATAACTTACAGAATTTTCTTATAATTTTATTTTTTCTAAAAAAAAATATACATAACACTTATTATAATAAAAATCAACCTTAAAATATTGGATTATAATATTCATATTAATAATAAAAAAATATTAATTTTGTTTAAATAAATATATTTCTTATATATGAAAATATATAAAATATGTATATAAAAAAAAAAATAAATATCCTAAGTAATTTACATCGGTTTCTTATAATTTTATTTTTCCTTAAAAATTATATTTTGTATTATAATAACATATATAATATTTTTATTATTTATAAATTAATATAAAATGCATAAATTTTGAAATTTAATGAATGCTTCGAGTTTATATAACAAGTTTCGACTCTCGTACTTTTATAGTTGCTGAGTTCAATTGGGTCGTATGGACGACCCATGGTATTCTAGATATAAACATACATATAGACATATTTGTTTATTGCTACGAAGGAAAATATATGCTTTAGAGACAGGATATTTGTGAAATCTTAATGCATACCCTGTAGAAGGATAAGTTTGCTGAAATTCTGCATAAATCAAAGAAAATAATTAAATCAAAGCAGTTGACGGAGAGCTCGTAGAAATTCTTCAAAAACATTTTTTTAAATACCAAGAAATATATTTATGAGTGTTATTTTATAATATTGCAAGCAACTACTGTTGACTTATATATATATGTATTTAGTTCTTTTACATAAAATAATTATGCTAAGCATTTACATGGAATTCATCTATTTCCAAGACAGCAGACAGCTGCTACAGCCACTCATCAACAAGTAAAGCCACTAAAAACTTATTAACTGCGCATATATAAATTTTAATTAGACTTCACATACACACACACAGAGACAGATAAGGTGGCATAGAAACCAAAAATTTTGTAGCGGGGATTCATCTTGGCCTTAATTAATTTTTGGCCAAGTGACATTCCCCATGGCACACAAATATATATATATAAAAGTAAATATATATATATATGTATGTATATTTGTATGTAGTGAAAATCAAGCTTCTCTTGTGATAAATTGATTTTTGGCTAAGCGAAAGTTTGTGTCGGCACACACAAGTGCAAAAGCGCAGCGCGCGAAAAAGTATCTCACGGATACACAAAACTGTTTTTGAGTGGGCGGCAGCAAAGAGGTGGGAGGGAGTTGGGGCACGCTGGATGGGGGTATAGGTGGGCTGCCTGCCTGCCTGCTGTGTTGTCAAAGTAACGAGTGCGCTGTCAAGACTGTCAGCCACACCCACACACACACACACAGAAGCAACTGGCAGCGTAAGTAAACTAAAAAGACAAAAGCAAACGCCTAAAAGTGTGCTACACATAAGGCGAAAGTATATAAAGGCCTGGTCGTAGCTGCTGCTGCTGCTGTTGCTGCTAATGCTGCGTCTTTTGGCTTTGCAAGTTGCCAAGGCGACGCCAGCATTTTGTCCATGAGCTTCAGCTTCGTCTTCAGCTCCAGCCAAGTGCAACAACAACAACAACAGTAGCAACAGCAACAGCAGCAGCAGCCGCATTGACAAAAGATATTTTGGGCTTGGGGTCTGCGTTACGCCCCCTTTTTGGTATAGGCCTACCCGCCAGCCGCCTTTCGCTTTCTCCATTTTCCCTTTCCCTTTACTCCCCCTCTCTCTCTCTCTCTCTCTACCTCTCTCTGTTCGCATTTTGTTGGAAAACTCGAATGTCAGTTGTAATAGCTTCGGCATATAAATCAATAAAATGATTGTACGCACCTTTGCGCTTTACTCCCCTCCGCTCCGTTCTCTTCCCTGACCCTTCTCTCTCCTCTACAGCTGCTACCTTTTTTCTGTGTCATTTTCTTCTTGCAGCTTTTGGTTCTGGCCATGGGCACTTGTAACGACGGCTGGCGGCCTTTACTACAGTTTTTTGTTGTTGCTGCAACGTTGTTGCCCAAATACAGCAAAAGGGCTGTTGAAACGAGGGTCAACTCAAGAACTTTTTATTTTATTATTTGTTATAATTATTATTTTTTTTAAATTATTTTATTATTATTTTTATTACAAAAAAAAATATTTCTATATTAGAATATTATAATACTATATTATATTTAAATAAAGTATAAATTATTATATGTTATTATTAATAATAAAATAAAATATATTTTAAAATTATAATAAAAAAGTAATAGAAACACAATAATATTTGCAAATACTAAGATATGCCTGCAAACTTGTTTTAATTATTATCTCTAAAATCTTTCAAACTAAAAAAGTGTTTTTTTATATTTCTTTAAATCATTTTTTTATGCTAATATTTGTAAAGTAAAATATCTATGTTTTTGTGTTAGAAATTCGATGTTAAAATTTATTTTGATGTACGTATACATATACGTATGATATAAGTTATCAACCATGATATGTAACTTACTTTTACTTGTAGCCAATATTTAAAAAAAAAGTTTACCTGGAAGAAAAATGTATTTCTGAAATCAATAAAGCTCAAAATTTAGCGTTTTTCGTGTTTCAAAATGTAAATTATAGTAGAGTTAAATATAATTTTATTTAATATTCCTCTGTTAATTTCTGCGTTTCGAAGGAATACATAGTCTTCTTCTCCCTTATGTACTTAACATTAGTATAGGAAACTTAAGCTTATCAGCTTGGAATATTACAATATAGCTCCTAAGATTCCCTTTAGAGCTTGAATGTATCAACCCAAGCATAGATACATATAATTGTCACATTAAAATTTTGTATATTTATGATGAGGACTTAAGCCTGGCTTAATGGATCTGGAAAAACAGTACTTATTTTTTTATTATTGGATTTATGAATTATTATTATGATTTATGATTTATATGATACAAATGATAATATGTGATTTATATGATAGTCTTTCACTCTTCTAGAATAAAACAAAAAATATAAATTGATCATATTTAGATGTCATCTTAACAGTTGATTTATCAAACTTAGATATAGGGTTCCTGCACTAGTGAGCTCACTTCGTATAAATGCGATCAATTATGTAACCAAAAAATTCAGCTAATGTCATAAGTGGCAGTTGGAAAATAAAGAAAAAAAAATATTAAAAGAAAACCAACTTATCAAACAAAAACTATTTTAAAATTTGAATGTTGTTTTACCTACCCCATATATATCATATATAAGTCTCATCATTAAACTTATTTCCTTACTGTCCCAAGCGCTAACTGTTCGATTCACCCCATTTGCAAACTCCCACATGGCCATTCACTAACCAACCGCCCCTCTTTATCAGCCCCCCTCTCTCTGCCCTTCTATGCCTGCTTCCCCATTAAAATGTATTTTCTACCAGCTTTTCAGGTGCGGATGCTTGTTGCTGCTGCTGTTGCTCTTCTTCTGCTGCTGCTGCTGCTTCTGCTTGTTGTTGCTGTTGTTGTTGCTGTTGCTGTTGCTGTTGGCATTCAACATTGAAGTTGGGGCCATTTTGCTGACTGTTGATGATGATAATGGGCCTGGGGTTTGCCTAAGGGAGCGGCCACACACAGTTAGCAAGAGGAAGTGAATGCCTGCCTGGCTGCCACTCCCCCGCCCCTCCCTCACCATTCTACCCACAGCATAAATTTTTACGCATTTTTGATTTATGTGGCAAAGAGCAAGCAGCGCAAATAAATTGGCGACGCTTTACGCGTATATTGAAAATGCATTTTGCGCGACGTGAAAACAAAAAGCAGCGAAAATAAATTTCGAGCCGCGCATTTAGCAGCTGCACAGCAAACACTGGCAATAATGTTAATGATAATGGCAGCTGGAGGGAGAGGGCAGGTGAGGGCAGGTAGGCGCGCACCTGCGGGACACATATGCGCATGCAGGGAAAAAAACTCAAGTTGAAGGGCCATTAAAAAAGTTTTACAATGCAGACACACGCACTTTTTCTTGCCACGCCTACACGAGGGGGGGGCGAGCGGTTGGCTGCCTGCTGCGTCACAACAATTTTAAGGCACACTTTAGTGAGGCAGCTATTTTTTCAGAATTTTTTTCCCTCCGTCTTTCTATGGGCAACAGTGCGCATACTTGATGCTCGCATTTATCCAGCGCCTTGATGGAAGACCGCAACACATGCGAACGAAAAGTTGCTCCTGCTTTTCCTATTTCGCTGCTTCCCTTTTTTTTCCGGCGTACAATTTACAACAAGTAGGGCAAGTCAAGAAGCACTTGAAATATATTTCCCGTTCCTGTTTTCCACTTCTTTTTCTCTTTCTTTTTCTTTTGGGCATCGCAATTTATGTTGCCGAGTTTAAAGTGGCATAGCTGCTAAGCATAAGCTGCTTTGTCATATGGCAGGCTTTGCTCTTCTTCTTTTTTTATATGTCACAAGATATGAGCACCTAAATACCTTGATAATTGTCTATTTCTTTTGAAATTTTCATGTGAAGTGTTGACCACTTGGCAGTGAGAGAGAGAGATGGGACTGTATTGCTATAGAAACTGTTGTATATCAATCAAATATGCTCTGTCAATCATTCGCTTTGACATGCATTGAGCAGAAATCTGATTCATATCAGTCAGCTATCAATCTTCTTTATAGAACAAACTTCCTTGCATCATTTTATATTGCAAATAATGATTTCTGACATTTACTTCCCTACTTTATTGTATCAAATAATGTATCTCATTGTTATATATTTTAATATATACATAATTTTTTTCTAAGCAACAACTCAAAAAGGTATAGCTTTAGAGCATAAGTTTTAGTTTCAAGAAAATTAATGATTTTCGAATCAAGTCAAATATTTCTTAACCGAAAAATAAGAAATTTAAACTAGTCAGAAAAATAGCAAAAAGATTTAAAACATTCGGCATCATTTGACACAGTAAAAGTAATAATAAGTAAGAAGTTACAAAAACTGTTCTTGAGGAGAGTATATACTCATTGTCTCATTGATAAATTGTCGTTTAAGATTTCCTCAATGGTTATTCCATTTTTGAAAAAATGTATTCGATTCCGAAACATGAAGGCGATTCCGAAAAATACCTTGGCCTAGTTACAAATCGGGTATTTTTGGCCCGATTTGCGAATGATATATAATTTTTGATACGTAAGAATGAGGACTATCGATTATCCTTCAAAACTTTCCATTTTAGAAGTTATGCATTTTTACAAAAAAAAAGTAATGTAATCCCTTATCATTTTTGTCAAGACCGGGTGGATCCGAAAAATCTGAACTTTGAAAAATTCTAATAAATGTATCTTTCATCTGATTTTGATGTGGCATACCTCATCTGAAACGCGTATTGATTCGGAGCATCGATTTGCATATACCAATTTTCAATGGATGTTCCATTTTTGGAAATGTAGTCAATTCCGAAAAAATGAAGGCGATTCCGAAAAATCAACCAATTTATGATCTTTGAAAAATTGTAACAAATTTATCTTTTATTCGATTTTGATGTGGGATTGATTCGGAGCATCGATTTACATTTACCAATTTTTAAAGATTATTCCATTTTTGGAAAAATTAAGTCGATTCCGAAAAATGCCTTGGTTGGAGTTTATTTGGTTATCTTATTAAATATGGGAAAAGCAAATTGGCATCAATCAGATATCAATATAGTCCTATTAGGTTATAAAATTAACTTAGTGATTTTAAATTACGGAAGATCGTAACAATTCTTAAAAATATTGCAGGAAATGATATTTTTCCAGTGCAAATGTTATTGTTACAATCATTTCTTAGTCAATAAAATATTATTTTTTTTAAAAGAAAATATAATTCTGTGTTTCCAATAATCTAGAGTTTTTATTTTTAGAGACCCTAAGAACATTTAGCAAACAGAGACATACGTATATAGAATTCATGTGAGATGTCAAGCACTGAAGGTTATTTAGGGTGCGTTCCACCCACTTGTTTCTAACGTGGCTCGCATTCAACTGCTGTGGGGCAACAGCTCATTAAAGTTACATACGATGCTGCCTTTGCTAACAAGCCTCCCACAGCCTGCATAAAGCTGCACGCACACTCACACACACATTGACACTGACACCCACACACTCACACACACACACTCTACACACTGCCCAGACATGCCCACATGACATTGTCCAGGGAGCTAAATACACGAACGTTGCTGTGACAGCAAAGATAACGCAGCAACAACTCCAATTTGAGTGCGAGAAATGTCAATGCATGTGGCAAGCAAATGACCAGCAGGAGTCACATAACACACTCTCCCACACACCCACACACATACGCACGATGTGTGGTGTGATCTATGCCTATCTGATGTATTTTAATGGTGCTCACATATATTTTTCATTATTGCTGCTGCTGGAGCAAAAAAGAAAAAAAAAATAGAGAAAAGCGCACAAAAATAAAGCAATAGCTAGTCAAACAAGTTGGATATGCTAGAGATAAATTTAAAAAGCGACTTTTAAATGCTCTTTAAATGTAAATACAAAATATACTTCTATGAAGTATCATTGTATAATATCATTATCATTATCATTATCATTTTGATTTTTATTATTTTTATTTGACATTATTATAATAATAATTTCATCATTTGTATTATCTTGATCATTGTCATTGTCATTGTCATTGTCATTGTCATTGTCATTGTCATTGTCATTGTCATTGTCATTGTCATTGTCATTGTCATTGTCATTGTCATTGTCATTGTCATTGTCATTGTCATTGTCATTGTCATTGTCATTGTCATTGTCATTGTCATTGTCATTGTCATTGTCATTGTCATTGTCATTGTCATTGTCATTGTCATTAAGCATAAATATAATTCGCCTCATCAATATAAAGCTCTAATCTCTGCCTTAGCTAAACATATCTTTCTAGCTAATAAGCCCTAACTCCTCTGAAGAGTCCACTGAAAGAGTTGCCTCACTCACGCAACTCACCCAAACCCAGACGTTACGTATACGCCACGCATGCCAGACTCGCGAACACACAGTCTGTGCGGACCAAAATTTATTTCGTATACACCAGAGGACGCGAAATTCGTGGCTGCATCCTGCCGCAGGCAATCCCCAAGCCCCGCCTCCTTTTTTGGCTGCCCCATTTCCCACATCGCTAAGGGGTCGTGCTGCGGCATTTTGGGGTTTCGCACAATATTTTTTATGGGCTCCAACGTTGAGATTGCAATTTAAAAATCGATAAATTGCAATTAATTTAATGGTCACAGCGACATCCAACAACAAATTTACTAAATAAATCATGAGCCACTGCAGTCAAACGATGCGGTTGACGGCATTCGATGGGCTCAGAGCGAGAAGATCCCACAACATTTTGAATAAGAAAAAGAAGCTTTAAAAGAACAGAGATGGAAACGGGTATCAGAATTAAGTAATTTGACCAAAATGTTATAAGAAAGTATCTATCAGGAGAGACATTAAAATAATAATTAATCTGGAAAAGAAATCATGGAGGCAATAACTATCGATAATTATCGATAAAAAGTAACCTATAAGCAATAAGGTTTCATTAATAAAAATTCTTTATATTCTAAAAGTTAAGCGAGTTTCAGGCTTAAGCTATTCATTTATTTTAATTGATAGTTATCGATAACAAATAATATTAAGTTAAATTACTTCGATATCTTTGTATATCTAATTTCTAGTAGATCTATTAAGTTTGTTTTACTCAAATGTTAAGCCTATTTATTCCATATCAACAGAAGATAGCTTTCGGGCATCGTGACTTATAATTTCATTGCTGAAAAAATGTTGAGAAATTGTTATTTATTAAGACCAAAACGGGCACTTAATTAGCCACAGTAACTCAGCTTAATGGATGACAGCAAATGGAAAAGATTAACGTTGCCAAGGAGATGCTCAAAAGTCACAAACAAAAAAAAACACTCAAATTGAAAGCTGAATAGAGAAGGCAAAGGACAAAATATAAAACAATGAAACAAATGTGAATAATAAAACTAAAAACCAACAAGAATATTATGGTAAGATTATGACAGGTTCTATAAATGAAAATATGAGCAAATATATTGTATATATGTACACATATATGCGTATATAAATATTTATTAAAAATTGGACAATAGCAAGCAATAAAAAGTTTGATAGAACATATTTAAATAGAGAGCGAATTGGGATGAGCATAATATGAAAAATTTCGATATATAGAACTATATACTTAAAAAATATATTACAAAAAAATATGTATAATAAAAAATTTCGATATATAGAACTATATACTTAAAAAATATATTACAAAAAAATATGTATAATAGTTTTGGATGAAACAAAACCGAGAATAATATAAATGCAAATTAAATAAGAAAAAATAAATATAATTTGCAATTATAGTTTCTAGATCTCTTCTAGATTCCTCTGATATGAGGCTTTATATACAGGACTTGTCTGAAAAACTTCCGATTCTATAAAGCTAAAAAAAATAGAGAAGCAGAATAAAAGTATATTAATTTAAATCAATCTATATTTATTGTAGACTTTTTTATATGATTAAATAGATATTAGACATTATTATTATTTATATTTATTATTATTATTATTACACATATTATTTTATTTATAGTTCTATATAATGAGATTTTTCAAATTTTGTATTAATAGTTTCCAGATCTTTTCTTGATCCTTCTGATAAGATAAGCAGAATAAAAGTAAATTATTTTAAATAGTTCTAGATTTTTTGTAGATATTTTTTTATATGATTTAAAAGATATTAGACGTTATTATTATATTTATTATATATTATATTGTAGGTATTATAGTTCTATAGAATGAAAATTTTCATATTTTGCATTTACAGTTTCAACATCTCTTAGCCTTCTGATATAAGGCTGTATTTTCAAAGTTGAACCGAAAAATTAATAAATCTATATTTTTTGTAAAAATTTAATTATAAGATACAATAGATATTAGATACAGTCGAATCTCGACAATTCGAAATGGCAATTGGATCACATTTTTTACGAATTACACAGGAATTCGATTTATCGAACAGGAACTCGAACGAGTTTTTTTCAAAGGGACAGCATTTTATACGAATTAGTTAGGTTTTCGATTTAGCGGGGTACGAATTATCGGGATTCGACAGTATTA
The DNA here is from genome assembly GCA_035045545.1 of Drosophila gaucha. Lineage (NCBI taxonomy): Eukaryota > Metazoa > Arthropoda > Insecta > Diptera > Drosophilidae > Drosophila > Drosophila gaucha. The sequence goes on from JAWNOY010000252.1 coordinate 3,654,685, forward strand.
TGATTATAATAAAAGATCATACTAAAACCCAATTAATTAGTTGCTATATTTCCTGTTTTCTGGCAGTCTATGGGCCCTAGCCCTAGGATCCTCATTGCAATCCTAGTTAGGAAATTAAACATTGTCTTAGGCCATATCTGAGATTCTATATGAATTACTTGCTCAATGTAAAATCTACCTAAATTTCAGTCTCCAATGAAATATAATTGTCAACTAAAGAAAATGATTTCATATCAAAGCAAATAATCTGTAATAATGCATTATTATGCCATATCTTTTTGATGATATTCTACAAATTCAGCCGAATTGCAGTTGCTAATAAATCACATCCACATTCAGAGAGAGAGAGAGAGAGAGAGAGAGTGAAATTTTAATTAAACTGCTGCTCGAGCCATTTGTAGCCATGGCGAATGCGAACTGGAGCATATTTTAAATGCAGCAATGAAAAACAATTTGCTAGGCTAAAATGCTTTGGTCCTGCTGCCTGTTTCAGACTGCTGCTCTATGTCCTCGTTCGTTGGCAACGGGCATTTGCATAATTTCCACCCTGGGATGGGTTGAAGTAGCAGCGACTCAGATTCGCGCTGGGATTGCTGATTAGGCGCCTGTGCCTGTGCCTCTGCCATCGACGGTGTCCTTCGTGCTTCGTCCTTGCTGCTGTGGTCCAGCAACGCAGCATTTAATTACCAACCCAACCACGGCTACAAAAAAAGAGAATAAAAACAACAACAGCAATGAGCTACAATAAGAAGAAGAGAAAAAACAGGTTAGGTTGGCAAGAAGACGATGCCAGGACGTACCAGGACCTGCCTTGCCGGCGACAGCTAAAACAAAACCTAATTTTCTCAAATTTCCAAACGTCCAACCTACAGGCCAACCAAAAAACAACAACAAGGCTAGCAAAATATGGCGCAGTTTAAGTGCGCCTCAGATGCGGAGGAGGCGGGAGGTGGAAAGAGAGGAAATAGGTGAATATGCACTGCACAAAATGTTGGTGATTTAAATAAACAAGCCAAAGACATTAAGTTATAATGAGGTAGGCAAAAGAAGAGAATTGCGCAATCAGGAAAAGAGAAACAAGACAATATATAGAATGATTGCGCTTGCAATTCCCAAAGAGTTTTGGAACTCGTTAGGCTATAACCTTCTACTGTGTATTTTAGTTGAAGATTTCTTACATATTTATTTAAACTAACAAATTATAATAAATTTTAAATCACACTATGTGGTATGGTATGGGTGGTAGGCAGACAAGTTATCAGAAAAATGGTTCGATCTAAAGATGGGTTTCGGAATCGCGATTTTCGGTACGATTTCTAGTTGGGAAAGACTCTAAAAAAGTCCGGGACGGTAGCATTAGTGCTTTATCCCTTCATCAAGATGGCATGGTAAGAAATTCAAGAGATATGCTTTTGAGCAGAGGTTGGCGTCGGAATCGAGATTTTCGGGTATCTCCGAAAATCCCGATCCCAAAGCCCATCTCTACGTCGAACCCTACTGAGTTCGTATATAATACGATAAATTATCCTAATACGACTGTTGCAAATCAAGTACAAATTAATAATAAAAAAGAAAGAAATAAAAAATTCTAAAAGAAAGTGTTAAAAAAAGTAAAATTAATTTTAAAATTATTCTACTATAAAAGTATTTTATTTTCATTATATTTTTATTTTTTTTATAATTATTTGTATTTTATTTTTATTTCATAAAATTATATTTCCAATTTTAAAAAATAGCAACATTTATATTTATTTTATAAAAATTTATAAATAAAATTTAAAAAACTAATAAAATTTATTTTCAGTGTAGCTGCCTTTAATGGGTCAGATATAAATAAAAAATGCAGCACATCTGATGCCCAGTGAATATTTTATTAGGATAATTAATTGTCTTACATATTTAAAAATGTTGCTTATTAAATAAAACTAAATTTTAATATAGAAAGAAAACAGAGTTCTTAATGATTTTCCATCAATTTATTGCAGTGTATTTACACGATGTATATGGCTGCAGATAAACTTTCATGTAAGATGCGCGAGCTGCTGTTTTGCTATGGCTGTAGGTCTCTGCAATGCGACTCGCTCACACACATGCACAAACACGCACGCACACACACACACAGTGACAACAGCAAAGCCAAAAAAAAATGTGTATAGAAAATAAGCAAAGCAACAAACAATGATTTTCATGGTACGTAAAATTAATTAGGGCACTGAGACAAAAATCCTCAAATTTCAATGAGCTGCGCAGCGCAGTTGCCGCCGCAGTCGACGTCGACTTCAACTAGCAGCAAAAAAGGGGGCGGCTGAGTGGGTGTGGCATTGGTGGAGTGGCATGCAATGAAAACAAGGCACAGGCACAACTAAAAATACCAATGAGCCTCGACATTTTTGGGGGTTGGGCAGCTACAGCCACATAGAAGAAGCCGGGCAACATAATTACTCTGCAGCTGTATGAGTGTAAGCGTATGTGTGTGTCTGTGTGTGTGTGGCTTGTGCGTAGGCTGCGTCTTACAGTGCAACACATTTTTGGCTGCTGGCAGCGCAGTAGACGTTGACGTCGCTTTATATACAAAGCAAAAAGCTTTTTACATAGCAGCAGTTTGTGTATGTGTGTGTGTGTGTGTGTGTTATCAGCATGACAGCAATAACAACAACAACAATAACTGCGACAGCAGCTCAAAGCTCAAAGGCACTTATTTTTTTTTAATTTATTTTCTTTTTTTTACATAATTACAAATACATTTTATTCGCAAAAGTTTTGTTTTTAATTGTTTTTGTTGTTGGCTGAAAAGCCTGGAAAATGCCAAACGATTGCGCTGGAAATGAATTAAGAGAGAGTTGAGGGCGAGGACGAGGCGTGGCAGCTTGCAGGCTGACATTTTGCTTTGATTGACATTTGGCAAGATTGCGGCAAATGTCTGCAATGTGAAATGGGGAAAGGTGAAAGAGGGAAAGAGCGAAAGCATTTATAGCTTGTGATGGGCAGATGCTGTCAGAGCGCAAATGCCTGAATGAAAATTTGAAGCTGCATGCAAAAGGTGAATGCGCAATGGGATTTGAAGTAAAAAGGGGAACAGTTGAGTAGCGAAATGATTGGATATAACATTTGAGTGTAGGAGCTAAAAATAAAAGGCAGACTGCTTAAAGCTTGCTTCTAGAGAGACTTCATGAGGACAATGACAATGACAATGACAATGACAATGACAATGACAATGACAATGACAATGACAATGACAATGACAATGACAATGACAATGACAATGACAATGACAATGACAATGACAATGACAATGACAATGACAATGACATTGACGATGACAATGACAATGACAATGACAATGACAATGACAATGACAATGACAATGACAATGAGAATGACAATGACAATGACAATGACAATGACAATGACAATGACAATGACAATGACAATGACAATGACAATGACAATGACAATGACAATGACAATGACAATGACAATGACAATGACAATGACAATGACAATGACAATGACAATGACAATGACAATGACAATGACAATGACTAACTCTTTTCACAATACAATGATATTCAGTTTAAGTTTAGTTCTTTGTAAACTGTCCTTAAACTACTTTACTTACATGAAATATGATATGCTGTAGAAAAGAGTCTCTCATGGCTTGGTGCACTATTATAAGAAACCTTATAGCTATGTTTGTTGATTTGTGCCCAGCTCCCTAGACTCTGGCAATTACATTGAACTTTTTTGCTGCCATTTCCAACGCACATTAACGACGAAATTAATTTCGTTTCCTGCTCTGCTATCTCAAATGTACATATATATGTATGTTTATATATTTGAAAGTGGAGGACACACATTTTGAAAGCTTAAAGTTGGCAATTAACTGTAAAAGGAAAAGCAACTTCAACCGCAAGCGACATTTGGCACGCACTTTATTAACAGAGAGCAGAGAGCTGAAGCTAAAACCTCAAAAGCAAAAACTTTTACTTTAAACTAAGCGAACAGAGGCAGAGAAACTCATTGCTATGCAGCGCACCCGCTGCGACCCACATAAGGAAAGCAAAGGAGAAACCGAAAAAGGAAAAGCAATGAACATTTTTCCTTTTTTGCTTTTTTTTGCTTCTGCAGTTGCCAAAAACTACGCAATTTAGAGAAGCAACAAAGCGCAAAGCGGCTATATACTTTGGTATATACAACAACAGCATTTAACGTCACTCACAAAGCCGCTCCTAAAGCCCCCCTTTATGCCCCTGCTCTCGCTGCCTACGCCTCTGCTGCACGCACAAAAAGCGCCAAAAAAAAGAATGAAGGAAAGAAAATTACAAACGCAGCGGGTCGTTCCTTTAGAGCGGGTGGTTGTCGGCGCAATAAAGGACTGCAGCGGCAGCAGAGCCCCCACTCATACACACACACAGACACACACATATAGCATTATATAGGCGCGCACGCACTTCTGCTATATACAGTCAAAGGCAGGGAGGCAGCTGCAGCCACACAAGCAACCACGCCTCCCCGCCCACTCAAACCCATGTCAAAGTCAAGCCACCACCAAAACAAAAAAAAAAAAGGAAAAGTAAAGAAAAACATGGAAGAAGCAGCAGCAGCAGCAGCAGCAGTAGAAGTAAATGAAAATTGTACGCCCTGCATTTTTTTTTTTTTCGTATGCCGAGGCCCGAAGCCCATTTCGGTTTTCTTGAACGTCCTTGATCCTTGCAACGCACAGAGGCAACAACAATAAAAAGGGCGCCTGCTGGTCGTCTTCCCAAAATACAAAAACACACGCACACGCACACACACACACGCACACAGACACATGCAGAGCGAAAAGCATAGCATACTTTTTTGGGTGGTCGCCTGGCTGACGCCTTATCAGTTGTAAAAACAAAACCGGAAGCTCACACACACAGACAGGAAGTCGCGAGCGAGTGACAGAGTGAGACAGTGAGAGTGAGAGAGAGATAGAGAGAGAGAGCGCGCGTACGACGAACTTTCACAGGGATTTTGGAAAAGCGAAAGTGAAAAGCTGTGAAGGCAAAGGGCAAGGCAAAGAAAGTGAAAGTTGGCCAATACGCAAACGCAAAGAGAGCGAGAGACAGAGAGAGAACAAAGAGCGAGTGCGCTCTAGCCAACAGAGAGAGAGAGAGAGAGAGAGGGAGAGAGAGAGAGCGAGAGCGAGTGAGAGTTCTTTGTTGCAGTCGCGTCTCAAGAAAACGAAAAAGCTTGAATGCTTCCAATTTTAATGGCCGCAATGTCCTTGGCCAAGCAACGTGCCGAAGGATATTTGGTAAACGCACGCATAGCGACGCTGGCTGCGACGCCGGCAGCGACGCCAGCGCTTCGTTTTTTGAGGCTCGCTTGCATTTACTTTCACTTTCGGCTTCGGCCGCGAACTTGGCAAACAACCCCAAGGACTCAGACCCCAACGCACACACACACATACACACACGCACACACACACACACACACTTGTATGCCCTGGCAACTGCGTCTCCTTCCCCCCTTTGCATGCTTGCATATAATGTACTTTTTTTTGTTGGTAGGCAAAAGTTTTACCCCAAGAGCTTTCTGCATTTTTTTTTTTTGTTCAAGTTTATTTTTGACAGTGTTTTATGCCCGGCGGCCAGGACACTGCAGCAGCAGCGGCAGGAGCAGCGGTTGGGGCTGGGGTTTCTGTGGGGGAAAATGACAAAATAATGTAATTTGGCATTAGATTTATGCGTGCTGCGCCTTCCTTTTGCTGCGTGTCCTGCAACAAGGAGCTGCGATGGAAAACGCAGCGTCGACGTTTCCTTTCGCCCTTTCACACGTTCTTCAGCTGCCACGCCCCGCACCCGGCGCCCCTGAGGACCGCCTACCGTGCGCCTTATGCTTCTTGTTTTTCTTCTCTTATTTGGCATGCTTTGTATCCTGTTTTTATTTCATATTTCGCTTCCTTTACTTATTGTTGTTGTTGTTGCTCTTGTTGTTGTTGTTGTTTTAAGCCGCTTGTGCGAATTTAGGGCAGGTTTCATTGACGCTTTTTTAGCCAGCTTGTTTTTCTTTCCGTTCATTTTATATATGTTTTTCGGGCTGCTAAAAAGAAAAACTTTCAAGTTTCTAGCTTCAAAATGACCGCAAATTGAAAGAAATGTCAACAAAAGTTTAAAGTGCGAGTAGGTAGAGGAGAGAGAGAGAGAGAGAGAGAGTGAGAAAGAAAGTGAGGTACAGGAAAAGTTAGTCTTAGAATTTACGTTTCTTCACTTGAAATTTATCATTGAAAATAAATTTATAATTTAATATATTATATAAAAATAAGTAAATTATTGTTCTTTAATGCTTCATTGCGTAAATGATTTTGAATTATTTTGAGACATCCAATTTTAGAAGGATGCTGTCAAGTTCATTACATTTAAATTATATATTATATGTATACTATATTGAACTTATTATATAATTTATTATTTACTTCTTTACTCATAAATTAAATAATTTTTAGCTAATGTTTTATGTCATTTATTAATTTATTTATTTGTTTTTTATTTAATTATTTACTAATTTTTTATACTTTATTTTTCATTTATTTATATATTTATTTATTTATTTATTAATTTAATTACTTTTATTTTTTTTATTTGTTTTTATTTTTATTAAATTTATTTATTTATTTATTTTTTTTGTATTTATTTATTTATTTATATATTTTATTTATTGAATTATTTAGTTATTTTATTATTCATTTATTTATTTATTTATTTTTTTATTTAATAATTTATTTTCTATTTTTTATTTGTTATTTTTTTATTTCTTTTTTTTTAAATTAATTTTATTATTTATTTATTTACTTATATATTTATTTATATATGTATGCATTTATTTATTAACTTATTTACTTATTTATTTATTTTTTATTTATTTATTTAATTATTTATTTATTTACTTATTTTTTTTTATAATATTATTATTTATTTATTTACTTATATATTTATTTATATATGTATGCATTTATTTATTAACTTATTTACTTATTTATTTATTTTTTATTTATTTATTTAATTGTTTATTTATTTATTTTTTTTTTATAATATTATTATTTATTTATTTACTTATATATTTATTAATATATTTATTTATTTATTTATTAACTTATTTACTTATTTATTTATTTTTTATTTATTTATTTATTTATATATTTATTTATTCATTCTTTTTTTTTTATTTATTTATTTATTTTTTATTTATTTATTTTATCATATATTTGATTATTATTTATTCGTATAAATGATAATTGCTATAAATTTGTAAATGTTTAACAAAAAATATATGTACAAATAAAAAATATATATAATAAAGTAAGTACATAATGGATATTATTTCTATATATATTATTATATTCTGTACTTATTTTCTCTTCTTCGTTGATCTTGATGTTAAGTTGGGATATTAAGTTAAGTTTTTTCAGTTTATTATACAATAATAAAAATAAAATTAAACTGAAATTTGTAATTATAAGAAAACTTTTAAAGTCTACTGATGAGCTGCTTCCTAAATTGTTACTGCTAAATCGGAATCTTTCATTTCCTATTTCACATCTTATTATATATATCCAACAAAAATCGTAGTAACCTATAGCTAAACTATCAAACATATTCAACATTCAAACTCTGTTCAAGTTTATTAGCATAACAAAAATTGAAGAGTTCTTAGTTCAACTTTTCTATAAGGTTGAATATTTTTCTTTCTACACAAATAAAAACAACTTATCAATTTGTATACATAAAAGAAGGCGAACAAAATGAAGCAGTGGAACAAATCATGGAGCATTCCGATCGTTGCGATTGTCACTTTAAGCAGTATGTTAATGCTCTTCATGCTGGTCTCTGGTCAATCAAGTGGCCTCTACTCGCCGAAAGATGGCGTTGTGGAGCTAACAGCCACAGAATTTGAGAGCACAGTGCTGCCGGACGATGCCATTTGGATTGTACAATTCTATGCAACATGGTGCAGCTACTGCCACGCCCTCGTACCCGAATACCAGAAACTAGCCAAGGCCCTAAAAGGCGTCGTCAAACTGGGCGCCATCAATGGGGAGCGAAATGTGGAGCTAAGCTCAATCTATGAGATTCGCGGTTTTCCAGTTATAAAAATTTTTGGTCTCGACAAGAAGAAGCCCCTCAATTACTTTGGGCCACGCACAGCACATGCGATAGCCGAATCAGCGCTAGCTGAGGTAAAGAAACAGATCAAGAACGCTGTGGGTCGAGTCGAAAGTGTCGAAGTCGCCGATGAAGCGGACAAAATATGCTTCGATAGCGATGTGATCGAGCTGCAGGAGGAGGACTTCAATCAGCAGGTGCTCAACTCGAATGAGATTTGGCTGGTGGAGTTCTATGCCCCCTGGTGTCCGCACTGCAAGAATCTGGCACCCGAATGGATCAAGGTGGCCAAGGAGTTCAGGGGAAAGTTCAAAGTGGGTGCGCTGGACGCGAGCGCCTTTAGCCAACTGGCAGCCGAGTACAAAGTGGAAGCCTATCCGACAATTTTGTATTTTGCTGCTGACGCAGAGCAGCCAGCCGATGCTTTAGTATACACAGGTAGTCAACGTACAGCAGAGGCAATTATTAACTGGGTCAACAATCAACAACTCGCGCTGATGCCCGCCTTCAATGTCGCGGAGATCGTTAGCGAGGCCAGCCTGTACGGTGAGTGCAGCAACAAGGCCTGGTGCATGATTGCGCTGTTGCCCTCGCTGATCGAGTGCAATGCCAACTGCAGGAATAAAATGTTGAATGTGCTGCGCGGCCTGGGCCACAAGTACAAGGATCAACGCTGGGGCTGGGTCTGGAGCGAGGCAGGACAGCAGTTGCCCCTAGAGAAAGGACTTCGCATCAACTCCAATTATCCCACCTTGGCTGTTGTCAACTGTCGCAAAATGAAAATGGGCTTGTTTAAGGGCGCCTTCTCGATAACCGACATCGATGAATACCTCGGTAATATTGCCAAAGGGCGTGGCAAGCTAACCTCAGTTAATTGCGCCCACATTCCTCCCATAATGAGCATCAAGGCGTGGGATGGAAAGGATTCACAGAGCCCTCAAGTGGAATCGATAGGCGAGCGGCAGATCCCAGATGAACTATAAATTCTTTCACCTTTGACATTCAAACTATTCATTCTTGACATTACTTTTTGTATAAATCAGTTTCAGATTCGAACTTCCAATTTGAATCCAATTCAAAAACAGAATGTTGAAATTGATATATTTAATATTTGTGTTTAAATTATTCTAAATTGTAAAGTAACAAAAGAGAAAAATAAAAAAAAATGAGAGAAAAACTTGACTGCGTTAGTAAGAAATTTTTTTTGTTATTTAGAAGAATGTAATTTTTACAGGGTATAGCAAAACCTCAAAACTGTCATCAATTTGATATTATAATAAATAAATAAATATAATATATTAATTTTTGATCAAATTTTTTACAAATTTGCGTGATCTTTTATTTATTTTTAAAGTTTGTTGACCTAAGATAAAATTCTTTAAGCAACAGCAAAAAAAATTTCTGTTTAAAACAAAATTTATTTTTTTTTGCGTTAGGAGGTTCTTGGGCTCAAAGCTCTACCCAGTTAGTCCATTAAAATATTTTCAAAGTATTTCTTGCCAAAAAAATCAAAACAAAAATCAGTTTTAAATAAAATTTAAACTATAAAACTTAAATTTTAATTGTACTTTTTTATAATATAACATATATATATTTTTTGTTAAAAATCAATTTTATTTTCAAATAAAGAATATAATAATATTATTCTTATATTATATATATATATTATAATATATATAATATATTATATTTAAAAAAAGGAAAAACTAAAATATATTTTATAATAAAGAATATACTTTATTATAATAATTATATAATTAAACAATCATAATATTATAATAAAAAATATATTCTATTTTTTTATAGTAAAAATATATAAATTTTTCATATTTTTTATAGAAAAAAATAGAATACATTTTTTTCTAATATAAAGTGTAATACATACATTTTTTATTTGAACAAAAAAAAATATTATATTATTACTTAATTTTTTTTTTCATAAAAAATTAGCCTTTTTTTAATTAAAAAAATATATTCTATTTTTATAATAATTAATATATTTTATTTTTTATAATGAAAAATATATTATATTTTTTATTTTCTATATATTTTATTGTTTAAGTTTTAAAATTTAATACATTTTATAATTTGCTATTTTCTTATGCACTTGAATAAATCCATCAAAATATTCGGTATATATATTTTTTTTCAATAGTTTTCAAGTGGATAAATATATTTGAATAT